>BMAV01020502.1:217238-237093 GCA_019973955.1 Trichonephila inaurata madagascariensis | reverse complement strand
ATATATATATATATATATATATATATATATATATATATATATATATAGTTAAGTTAAAATGTACAACTTCATGCAATGCAATAGAAGTGCATTCTAATTTTTTTTTACATCCAAGTGAGTCAGTGTATATTTACATCACTCTATTGAGACACACGAGGAGGGCTATTGGTAATGGGCCTCGTAATTTTGAACCATGGTCAAGTGGCGAGGGTGACATCAGAACTGGCACTCCCCCTCTCCTAAATTCCCCATCAACGTGTCATGAGTTCAAGTCTAGTTCCACTGAAGATCTACCGTGTAAGGCGGAGATTCACATTTAATCTGTCAAATGGTGTGATGTGGAAATTAGGGGTTGCCAGCTCATGTGTCGTAATCGTCACTTGACCATGGTTCAAAATTGCGAGGTCCGTTGTCAAAAGCCTTCGAATAGATGAATATTGCGATGTTAATATTCACCCACTCCACACCAACCAGAAGATGTTTGAGCCTGGACATATTTAACGTGCATTGGCCTTCTCTGCACTGTGGGTCTTCAGCAGAAATAGGTTTGAACTCATGTCACGCCGGCCACGAGTCAGTGTCCTTGACCACTAGGCTACTGCAGCCACTCTTCGAGTTCAAACTATGCGTTAATAATTGCTTTTACTCCATATAACAATGCGTTTTACAAACTGAAACTTATTTTTTGAAAACAATTATTAAAACCAAGCAAAAAGAATTGGTATTTTTCTGTAGTTATTCTTAGAGGGAAATATTCAAGTATGTTAATCGTTTCTATACTTAAACTTGACAAAGAAAAAAATCAACCATGATTTGTAGTAGCACACATCATCAACTTTTTACTTCACATATTCAATTAGATGATATAAAACATAAATTTGTAAAATTTAAATTCATAAAAAGAAAAATTTAATGGTATGCAGATATTTTTTTATTAACTATATTTGCTTAATTAACTTTAAAAACTGATTAACCATCAACCACTTTTTCTTGTTATGAAAACAATATCCTTGATGTTAAATATTTAGGATACATTTTGGAAATATACCTTAGTTTAATATTTTATAAAATTTATAGTGGCTGCGGTAGCCGAGTGGTATAGGTATCGGATCTTGGCTTGCCTTGTCACGAGTTCGAGCCCAGTACCACTAAAGACCCACCGTGTAGGGCAGCGATGCACGTTAAATCTGTCGAGAGCTGAAACATCCTCCCATTGGTGTGGTGTGGTAGTTAGGAGAGGGGGGTGCCAGATCAGGAGTCGTCCACGTCACTTGACCATGGTTCAAAATTACGTGTTCCGTCGCCAAAAGCCCTCGTGTAGCTGAACAGTGCGTCGTTAATATTCAATCAATCAATTATAAACTTTATAAAAAATTTATAAACATTTTCGTAAAATTATAAATTTTACAAGTTTTTTAAAACTTTAATATAATGATCTGAGATTTAAAACAATTGAATAGTATGTAATGTATGTGTGTTTAGAGAAATAATCGCAAAAAAAACCCATTTTTTATTTAAGCCTAATCTTCACTAAATATTTTTTTAAGAGAACTGACTGATACCGATAACGACTATTAACAGTTAGAACCTATTAAAAACTTTAAAGATTACAATGCGTATTCAAAAGCGTGAATATGAAAGAAGCTTATTTCAAAATATAATTATTTTTAGGAGCTTTAAATGAGAATATTTAAACGCAGTACATATAACGTTGCACAAAAATAAAAGGCAAATACTTGAAACATAACTTATTTTGTACTTTCATTATATTTGAGAATACCGGTGTAACTAGTCATGATTGGGCTCTGTATCAAAATCCTTTCAGGGGCATAATTTTGGAAAATAAATAAAAATGGTAGCATTAGCATAACTTGTTTGGAAGTGTCAAAATGTTACACATAATGGAGTCTCTGTAGCTTGGGAGCTCTGTATTATTGATACGGCTGTTACGACAGTAGCTACGCCTATGAGTGAGATATTAAAGCTTAAATTTTAAGTTAAAAATTATCAATTGACAAACACTTCTACTAAATAAAACTAATTTTACATTTCTAGAAAATAGTATTTCTTTCCTCCATAATTAACAAGAAAAATAACATGTTAATCTATACATATAAATAAAAATGAGGTGTCTGTTTGTAATTTGAGAAATTGACAGCTTTTTACTAAATTCATTTAAAAGGAAAAATGATACATTATGAAAAAATCAATTTTTAAAATTTTTATCTGTCAGTCTGTCTCTCTGTTCCGGCTAATCTCTGAAACGGCTGGACCAATTTTGACGGAACTTTCACTGACAGATATCTAATGTTATAAGGAATAACTTAAGTTACTTTTATTTTAGAAAAAAAATTAGGGTTCTGCGAAAATAAAATTAAAACAATGAAATAGTGAAGAATATCCGATTCAAATAGGGATTATTTATTTCAATAGAGATTATTTTATTTCGCAAACCTTCTGTCTCAACAATTTCTTTCCTAAGGATTTTACAGTCCTCACTCATCGACAGTGTCAAAGGTCATGCGTCCCTCTTACCCCTTGGTTGCGTCTTCGTTTGTGTTCGTCTCACCCAACTGCTATTAAGACCTGTTTTGATCCTAATGATTTTACAGTCCTCACTCCATCGACAGTGTCAAAGGTCATGCAGCCCTCTCTCAACAAAAAACAAAGAAAAAAAATGAATCAAAAAAGAAACATCAGTTCACAAAGTAGAAGAATGACATTATACTTATAGCATTAGTATTTCTTTACTTGGAATACATAATTTTTAAGTTTTCGTAAAATCTGCGAGTTGAATAAACACTTTTTTGTTAAGTTCCACGTGGATGAAGTCACGAGTAACATCTATTTAACATAAAATAAATGCATCAGAAAGTAATATTAACATATTACACATCCAGATACAAATTATTTACACTATTTTAAGCGTTTATTACACAAAATTTGTAACAATGTATTACTTTTGCTGAGCAGAAGGAGGGTGTTTCAAAAATCGACCCACAAGAGAGTTACGGGGAGTTATAAATAAAAAAAGAAAATCTTTTTTTATCGGATATTATATCTACAGACTTAACATTTAGCAAACATGGTTTTTTTGTTCAGCTGAGAAATGCAAAAAGCTTTTTTTTTGTTTACTTTACAATTCACGTAAAATTAACTCATTAAAAATTTCTTTATCCTTCAGTCAGTACTGTTTAATTTTTCAATTCACCCGTGCGAAGAACGTGTATACCAGCTAGTGATATATATAATGTCAATGATTTTTAAAAATTACATTTCTAGTGAAAGTAATTAAGTTTATAAAAAATAACTATACTATAAAAAATGAAAAGTGTTACATAAATAAATAACAAATTAGCAATACTGCTCAAGAAATACATTTATAGGTACCACATGTCACCATACATGTTGGCAATTATTTATTATCAAATAAATAACCTTACTTATAGAGTGCTAATAATTGCAATTTTGAATTCTGAAAAACTAACATTTCGTAAACAGTAATACTAATTACTGAAATTCATTTATGGCAAAATAAAAAATACTCGGTAATGAATACGTAAATCAAAAAAGAAAAAGAAAAACGGGAGGACAAGTAATCAGTGAAGTATTAAAAATGTCCCGAGAGAAATACAATAACTCTCCTGTTTCCACGTTATGATACAGTGCATTGTTAAGAAAAATACAAAACAAGTAAACTTACATCAAAATAAGAAGTTAATAAGGTTATTTATATTCCCAGATGGAATGTCTAGACCCAATACAGACTGTGAACAATTAGATTTTTATGATTTGTGAGAATTATTTGTTCAGTGAGTTAGTATTCTTTACATATGTTATTTGAAACAACTTTTTCCTCCTGCTAATCTTCTGTTATTTCTACTTTTTTGCTTGCAATATTTCACATAATCGGTTCAAATCTTAGAGGTATTGTGAAACCTTCCTTTCAAATCATTAAAACTTGCTTAATGAGTTTAAAATGTTTAAAAATTTTCCATACTGACGTTTTTTCCACTTAAGTTAAACCTTTAAAGTAAGTCAAATTGCCATGTCAAGAAAAATAGATTTATTCCCTGAAATCATATATTTAATTATGTTTCTGTACTATGTGAATTACATATAACATACTTTTGAACGTTACTATCCTTCATTAGTGTAGGGATGCAGAGGCCTTTCTTATGTATTGCTTGAATGCTAAATTAATGTGAATAACTGGCTCATATTGCGATGGGAAAATTTAAATCTTAAAATTTAATTTGAGGCGGTTTTTCTAACGTAACGCCATGCACAAATTTTACATATATACTCAAATAATACCATGAGACATAAGAACATAAGAATTTGGAAAAAATAAGCACACATTTCCAAAGAAGTCCAATGGATAAAAGCACGTCTTATTAAAAAGTTAGTTTCAAGCACAAATAGACAAACCGAAATTTCCATTCCTGGTTGGCAGGAAGAACCCAGTGTTAAGTAAAAGGTATTATTAACTCTGAACTCAAAGTGCAAGAATTACATCATGTTATGTCCATATTAAATACAAGATTATCGATAAATTGTTGGGACGTTGCTGTGCTCATTCTTGGAGTAACCCCATTCTCAACTTCTGAAGCGTTTCCGATAACTAATGACGTGACGACAAAGATATCCTTAAATTTAAAACAGAGGACCTTTTTTGTCGGCTAATTCAATAATTCCATATACTTTCGCTCCAACCTTTTCCACAATCACTGTGAGATCAGGTGTAGTGTTAAGAAGAGAAACTGAAAACGTTAACACCTTTTAAAAGAGATGTTCTCGGTACATTAGTGAGCAGCAATGATTGAACCTCCTTCAATACGGGTACCAATCATGATACATCCAGAAACAAGTATTCCATTACCTCCAAACTATCACTCTCAGATGATATTGGTAGAGTTATTACGATTTTCATATTCTCTTCAAGAGTATATACATCCAGAATTGCTTGTGAGGCTAAATATGGTGTCATCCGTAGAGAGTAACCAACTCCCTTGCTCAACTGACTAGCTCTTGCATTTCCAGCACCATAGAAAACGCAGTTTCCGAAGAGAAGATGCTAAAACACACACACATCAATGTTCGTCATGCATGGCTATAGTTCAGTCTCCGGATAACAGCAAAATGCGACATCAGTTGACCATTAGTTTATTGCATGTTTTGTAATTTCCCCTTTTACTGCTCTCTGTTCATTCTCGTTTGTAGATCAATATACCTTTTGTGTGGCGTCCGGATTTCTGGCGAACAACCAATAACTAACACTTGCACTGTTATTCATGTTGAGGGAAATGCTACCCAAACTCGTGAATGAATTCCTGTAAGGGATCTTAAGCTCTGCAACCACCCTAGTAAAGCTTTGACTTAATCCATCTTCGTAATGGTTCGAGAGCGAGTAAAACCACCCAGGTACCATCTATAAATTTGCATGTTGCACCTATCACATCGAGGCAACAACTTGACGACGTTTAAATTAATGCACATAATGCAATAGCTTTCAAAAAAAGCCTTTGTGTATAGAAGCAGCTTGCTATAACCTCCCAACTCTCACTCGCTACATTATTCTGCATATACACTCAATCCCTACCATGCCAGTTGCTAATCGGTCATCTTATTGGTTTCTCAGGTGGTTCCATCCTTTTTACTCGTTCCTCCGATATGCTAATTTCTCAGCTTCACCCTGAATTTATGCATGCCAGTATATGAGATACAAAAGTATAGTAAGAATGTTGTTCTAGAAATAAAACTACAGTTCAAACTGAATGTTGTCAATATTGAGATATAATACTGGAAGTTATTTTAAAACAAGTAACGGTTTTATGCTAGTTAAAAGAAAACGTGTTTTAGTTAGTATAAGGACTTTTTAGTCAGCATGCTATTTTTTTTTTCTTATTTCTTTGTTCTTCTTTTCTCAAATCAGTACCATAAATCCTCTGTTTCATATAATTTTCATTCTGAAATTAACTGAATATTCATTTTAATGAGTATTTTAAAGACATCATTTTTTTTTATCTTAAGCCCACCTCCGACCTTTCAGTTTTAAGTCGATGAGCAGACTAATGCACAATGTAGAACGATAAAACCAGTCGCAACAATCATAGAAATACAGTTAAATTAGTAGGGCATATATTGAAGTGAACCCTAACAATGGGCATGTCATGGTCACAAGGAGAGCAGGAATCTGAATCTACCACTCCCATTCTATACAGGAAATCCTGCAAAAAGTCAAGACCAATAGCAAGTCTAAAACAGATCACACTGAATACTTTAGACAAAGAACCAAAAATTCTTTTTGACTTATTCAGAGAAGAGAGCTTCATTTCTTCCCTGAAGACATTTTTTTTATTTTGACTGGAACGTCTGGCTCTAACGGAGCAGGATACAAAACGCTTTTATGCCGCTAAGATAAAGGAGGATCTGGTTGCATCATTTGGGAAAGCATCATGTGTGTTATTAATGATTATAACAGAAATGCTATATATATTTCTGTTCTTCACAATTAAAATATTAATTTATTGTTATATATAAATTAATATAATTATAATTTAATCTACAATTTTTGTAACGAAAAATTAAAATTTTGATGCACCCGGCCTGTGTAACACTTAAACTGTAAAAAAACTCATAGATACTATTTTTTTCAAAAAGGAACAATTATAATGTCCTTTAAACCATATGATACATGCTTAGAAATTATTAAAGCGAATACCATTTAATAAAACAATATCTTTGGAAGCAATATGTTCATCATAAAAAAAAACGTTTTTTTATATCTATTTTTTTTTAATTTAACATAACTATGTGAGACAAGTCAAATTTTATTAAATATTTCTGATAATATATCCAAAAATTATTCAAATTATTTTAAAATTGGCTGGAAAATATTTTTCGTTGTGTTATATAAAAGGACATTCTTTTCATTTCGTAATTAATTTTTTCATTCACTAGTAAAGTGCATCAAAACTTTAATAAATAAATAATAATATTCAGTACAGAATCCGGTAATCTTGTAATTAGTTAAAAATATATTTATCTTACGAATTCAAATAAATTACTTTAAGATGTGCAATGAAATTTCAGTATTTAAAACACATACACTGTGCGAATCCACTTATTATTATATTCTTACAATATGCAAACAATTCGCGCGATTTAAATGTATTAAATAAATATCAAGAAAAATATTTGCCCTTTATCTCAATAGAAACCTTAAATATATCGTATGTAATTAAATTTATACGTGTGCCTATTTATAACTATAAACAATCTATACTCAAATGTACAGTTCAACCTATTCCAAAAATGAAACTGCAGAATATATAAAAAATTGTTAAGAAATTACTTTAAGGATATGTAAGGTTGTACAATTATTTGCTATCAACATCATATAAAAGGGATCATCTTATTGTGTACGTATAACATCGTCCCAATAATTTACAAGATAGATTTTATGAATTGCTGAAGCAATATATTTAAGAGTATTATTAACAATGGAAACTATATTTTTAGGAGATTGTTATATGTAATGTTATATAACACTTTTTTGAACTCTAATTTCATTTTTATATATTTTGATATATTCACTGTAATATTTATTCATAGGAATAACATTTGTCTATATCAGAAATATGAATTCATTCCATTACACACAATTAATTTTATTCAATCGCTTCTTAAACGACAAATTGAGGCATGCTGTTACTAATGCCACCTGTCTGACGGTTTCAGATCGAATGCCTCGAAATTCATTGCGAGAAAAGACTAGATATACGCCTGTCGTTAGCCCTAGCATTTAGAACCATATAGGTGACAGTACAACTAGGCTCGCTTTCACCTCGGAGTAGGGCCTGAGGGCGCATGACACCCGGGGGGTGGTCAGGGGCCTACCAACTTTTCCCCCCTTCTCATTCCACCAACCTCACGAGAGCTATTGCTGCTCGTCGGCTATTTAGAGTACCCACATGCCGCAAAGCACTATACAGCTACAAACATCCATGCCTTCACCGGGATTCGAACCTAGGTCTTACGGGACAGCAGTCAGCGTCACTGACCACTAAACCGGATTGGCTGCCTATAATGAGACGCAAAAGGATTCCATCCGGTATAGTGGTTAGAGACGCTGACTGCTGTGCCGTTGGGCTTGGGTTCAAATCCCAGGGAAAGACATGGGATGTTTGTAAATGTATAATGCCTTCGCGGTATGGGGGTACATTAAAACGCCGTCGAGCCGCAAATCCTCTTGTGAGGTTGATGGAAGGGAAAGATAGGTGGGAGACCCCTGAACAATTCCAGGGTGTTCTCCCTCAAAATTGGGGTGAAACCAAGCTAAATCCTTTTGTCACCTGTATGGCACTGAAAGCTACGGCTAACGACTTGCGTCACTTAGCCCTTTGCCATGATGAATTTTGTGGGCCTTTATCTGTCCTTTGCTGATCAAGTGGCATTAGTAACAACAACACAACATGATTCAATATATTTTCATAAAAATGAGCTTTCGTAGAAATTCAGTATAAGATATCCAAAAGAATACGGTATACTCATTTCTTTTTTAAAATACGTATATATAACTGGTTATACATTTTTTTTTTAAATTTAAGTTGATGCCAAATATATATTATGCATGAAAAATATAAATAAAACCAGAAAATGACTGTAATAATTCTACTACACAAAGGATAGGAAAGAAATCAGACGGAGAGAAATCTTTTAGCTTGATAATATCCCCCAGTATGCCAGGCTTATTTACTCTTGCCGTCAATTGAACTTCTCTAATCAAGGTAGAGAAACTTCTTTTTTATCCGTAATCGAGAACATTTACCATTCGCTTTCATTTTCATTTTAGTTATTTCTCGTTACTGCATCTTTCAAGACTTTCGATATTGCTACTCTTAACTTCTTTTTTCTTTTGAATTTCTGATAAGAAAATCATTCTTATAAATAAAACTCCATCCTTTTGAATGAAACTGGTGACCTATCCAAACAATTTCTGAAATAAATCATGTTTTATCAAATATTTAATTAAAATTATACTGTTTCAATCATAAAATTATATTAAATGTATTATTTTTCTACAGTAATTAAATAACTATCATGTATTCCGGTGTAAAACATGCATACAAAAAATAAGATCATAATATGTCGGTGCGAGCTATACATTGGATATAAAAAAAGTATCATTTTAAAAATAAAGAAAAGAGGAGCATACAAAAATTAGATTTCTACGTATATCTAAATACTGTTCATTTTAAAGAAAAAAACATACCTTATATAAGCTTTCAGCAATGAAATACCTTATAAATTATGTTATATGTTCCTTTGGGCCTTAGGATTGCAGTTTTAGAAGTACACCATTGCTCAGAAGCCTGGGATAATACTTAGAACAAATAATTTCAAAAGATAAGAGCACTGGTCATGTATGTACATTACAGGTTTCTTTTTAGGAAAAAAAAAAGGGATAAAAAAACTGCGCACGATTTCTGTGGTAAAAAAAGATCTGCGTTATATGCTTAATATACCTAAAGAACAAAAAATGCAGTTTGAAAGTATGGATGCTTGTATAAGACTGGAATATACGCTACTACATATATAATAATATAATTTATTGAATCATGCCAAGGGAAATTTCAATATTAATTTTAACGTAGTATGATTTATTTGAATTGATTTAATTGTACTCTCATTAAGTGTATTGCTTTATTCCCATATATTGAATATTAATTAAGTTGATATGTTGGTGGATGCTTAAAAGTGTTTTGGCTACCTTCATTCCTATCTGCAGGTAATAAAGTAGCTTTGTATTTCAAAGCAAAAAAATATTTTTTAACTTGATCACTCGCGCGGGGTGTTTTGTACACCCCAGCAACAAGAAATCCTCCCAGGATTCCAAAAAGAATGCGCAGAACCACGATTTAAATAAATGTTAGTCTCATTTGTATGCAATACATTTAATAATTTTATTTGTATTTTACAAAAAGCATCTTGTACTTTATAAATATGTATCATAATTGACTTTTTTTCATAATTAAATACACGTGTTAAAATTTTGGGGTGTATGTTCTCTACACCCCGCGAGTAACGACGGTAGCAAAAACAGGCTCGTGTGATCCCGGGTTAAGATTCTTCCCTAAGATAGTGGATGATATAAGTTCAAAGCATCCTTCTGAATATTTCTGAAGTTTAAACAATGATTTTTGAACTGCAGTTATAGAATACAAGTTAAAAATACTACAGGAATAATCATTTTTGTATAATGGTAAATGTTTGGTCTTTTCGTAACTGAATTGGTACATTCTGAATATTTTAAATCCGCACTGCAAAGTTTCTGTTTTTAAATCTTAATTTTAAATAAAAATAATATGTTGAAAAATGTAGAATGCGCTTATACTGCTGTTATAAATGAATATTTGTTTAACAAGGGTCCATTTATATATATTGTTATATTTCCATAAATAGTTCCTTGCTAATGTTACAATATTTAAGAAATGAGAAACAGTATCCACGTAATTACGAACATAATGTTATGGAGTTCAAAATAAATTCAAGTACATTGATGTTTAAGCCTTTCATACCTATAGGTTTAAAATATTTTGAATAAAAGAATTCTTGCTTAATCGCAAAAGAATGACAGTTTCGGTTTGAAAAAGCACAATTTTGTCTGCTCCAGACCAAATCGTATTAGAAAAGGAAATTTGTCCACCAAATCCATTTTTAAACAATATGAAACATCAATCCGTTTGTTTTGTTTCCAAACAGAGCGAGTAACTCATGACAAATTGCTATTTGGAAATGGATTCACAAATTGAATTGCCCAGAATGGCCAAAATGTTGTAGGAAAAAATGTTCACTCGTAATTGAAATTCTTATAGTGTAAAGGCATTCTATATACCATTTTTCGTAAGATTTGGAGTTTTTTCTCTATGACGAATCCCAGAAATCTTTCAAATTCCTTAGAATCGAATTTGCGTTGTGAAAATAAAATAAACTATATTTCCTCTTAACCGACTTGATTCAATCGAAACAGTAGTAGTTCTTCATGTTTCTTCAAAATGTTTCTTTGGAATTTCAAAGTACTTTTGTAAGAGTTTCTATAATACCATTAACTGGACAAAATATGGCTCACAGCTGAGCTGGCGAATTTGATAGAATAGATCAATACGCAGATGTCTAGGCAATACTTTGGCTTGACGTTTATAGCCAAGAAAATGCATGCTGTTCTAGAGAAAATTTTATGGCACTATTTTCGCAATTTATGTCATTCAATGATTCTATAAAAATTGCTTCTTTTTCACTCTCCCAAGAGCGAAAACGACTTGAATTTCACTTGCACTGTTTTCAAGAAATCGAATACCAAAATGTGTTACTTCTTCCTAAAGTTTGATGTGCTTTGGACAGTTGTTACCAAGTATAAGAGATAATTTACCTGGAAGGTCAGTTTGCTACTTTTTTACAATAAATAATCATAATAATGCAATGATAATTTTTAATGGGACTTGGAACCCTTTGAATTTTTTTTGTTTATATATTTAAAAATTATATTTTGGAATGTCATATAATGTTTCTATTCAAGAAAATGATAGGAGATGAAAATTTGCATGCATTATTTACACAATTTTAAAAATTACTTTTTTTTATAGTTATTAATTTTTTTTACCTGAAAATTTTTGTTATGTTCTTAAAGATGTTTTAAAAAACCCAAGGGATAGATTTTACAACGGCTTAATTATTTAAGGAGAAAAAAAAAATTAAAAAGTTGATATTTGCATGCTAAAATTCACACAACAAAAAAGGCAATATCTCCTACATTTTATTTCTATTTTTAAAAAAGTATTCAGTTTACAGTAAAATGAATACCTAGTTTTGTTGCATGCGTTATATATAACACACATGAAAAAATGGAAGTTACTGATAAATAAGAGTGGAAGGAGAGTTGAGTAGAACTTTGAATGCACTAATGTATCGAAAAAACACAAGTTGAGAAAAACTACTTTAAAGTACACTCATGGACAAAAAAATTAGCGCACCAAGAAATAATAGCGGGATAGTAACGAAACTTGGCATGAAGATATATATCGGGGAGATATGCAAATGATTAGAAATGCAGTGTGATTGTGCATTACGTATAGCCGGTAGAGGGCATTTAACGTCGTTCTCCATGGAGTATAAAACAGATAACCAAAGCTTGTTTGAGTGTGCTGGATCGTTTACAAAGAAAGAGATAAGGTAGACATGCCATTACGCCACTTTCGAAGACAATATAAGCAGCTGTCGTAGTTTGAGAGGGGGAGAATTATCGGCATGATGGAAGCTGGGTGGTCAGCTCGGCGAGTAGCTCGTCAATTAAGTCGCTCTGATTGTGTTGTGAGGAGGTGTTGGGATAGTTCATATTTTGTTCAGTTTTACACAAAGCATGCGTGTGATTTTTTCCATGTGTTCTTCATCCACTGGAACTTTACATTAAGAATAGACCTCGTTTGTAATAGTAAAATGGTAGATATTTTCGAAAATTATTTAATTTTAAATGCATGAAACATTTTAAAGGGGACAAAAAGAAATCCCCCTTACGCAATCTCCTCTACGCAAAAGCATAAAGCGATATATAAAAAAATACACTTGAGTATGCGTCAATATAATTACTTACATGGAATCTCCCTTATATATAACGAAAGTTTCTGCTTTTTGGGTGTTCTCAGTATAATTCTGCAAATCAGATTTCACATCACTACATCTTTATTTTTCAAATCAAAATACTAGAGAAAACTCTATTTTCCAAATGTTTTTAAAAGGTATACAAAGGTTGATCGTCTGAATTGTGTAAACTTTTGACTTTTGGGAGACAAGACTGAGCGGTATAATCAGATTTAGTTTCGTTTTGAAACAAATTTCTTAGCTTTTTGATTGTTAATTATATTATTTACTTAAACTTCTTTTGACTTATGAGGGACACTGTGAATTTGCAATAGGCCTCTTATTCGCTGTTGAAACAACTTTATTATAAAATTCCTTTTCATACATTTTTACCAACTCTAACTTCTTTAGGAACTAATTCGTCAGCTTTAAAAAATCCTTGTCTGGAATTTGTGTGTGTGTGTGTGTGTGTGTGTGTGTGTATCCGAGTGTGTTTTATATTCAAATAAACTGCCTGTCAGTTTTACTATTTAATATAAGAGGAGACGGGTTAGGTGCTAATAGAAATGCAATTATACATTTTGCTTTGTTTAAGGAAGTGACATTTTTTTTAATGGTAGTTTGGAAAAATTTCAATGTATATATAATTCTTGGTTTGGATACCTCATTGTTTCTATATAAAAAAAAATTTTAAAAATTAAAAAAAAAAACATTAAGCTTTAAACTTTAGCATATAAGTAGAAATAATAAATATATAAATTGAAGAAAGGAAAATCAATGTGCGTATATAGGGAAGTTAGAAGAGATATTCTAAATGAATGCTGGAAATAATGTATAATAGCTTACAAATTTTTAAATAAAAATATAACTTAAGAAAATCATGACTGAAATCCTTTAATGGAATATCCACAGTATACTTGTAATTTTTTTTGCAAATGAAATCAAACTTTACTTTGCAAAAATTGCTTTTAAGAACAAAAATTTTACGATCACATTGGATTATATAAATAAGATTCTTCAGATAAATTCCCTTTTAGTTGTAAATAAGATCTTAAATAGATGACCTAAAGTGCAACATAGTTTACTTGTGTATACAAGAAGATATAATTCGTCTAGACTATATTACTGGAAAGCTCCGAATAAATTACATGATTGAATGAATATAAAGATTTTTAGGTTGCAGTTTATTTATGATACATTTAGAAGGCTTTAAATCAAAGTTTTTGCAGGAAGAAAACACATATATGAAATGAACATTCTAAGAAATGTGTTATTTTTTCAAGTTTATGATTGAATACGTTCGTGCCAGTTGCATGAGTTCCAAAACTACAAATAATTTCATACATTTTGGAGTTGAGCCGGCTGGGTGGCGTGGTTGGTTTGTCGCTGTCCTTTTGCACTCAAGGTTGCGGGTTCGACCCCGGCCCAAGTTGGAGGATTTCCAAGATACAAAAAATTGACAGCGGTCATGTGTCGTATGACTATACGGCATGAAAAAAATCCCTTGAGTGCCTCTTTGGCTTGGGTGCTCGTGGCAAAATTAAAATCCTTAGTACGGTTTCTCGTCGCCAGAGTTCAGATGCCTCCCTCTGGGGAGGAAAACTGAGCGTCAAAATTACTTGTGGTAATTGGTATCGCCTGTATGGTGCCGAACTAAAAAGTAATACCAGATCCATAGAAATGTACTAGGTCTGTTAAGGTTAAATACCAATGACAGCCCCATTAGAGAAGAAGAATTTGGAGTTGAAGTTTACACACACATGCATAATTTTAATTTTTATACGTATTATCGAAAATAGCTTTAGCCTTGTTTTGGTAGTAGTGTAAGAGGCCCGCGCCTCTCTCCCGAGCACCTAGAGGTGTGGGGAGAAGGGAAGAAACACTTGACAGGATTCAACGAATCTGTTTATTTTAACACAAAGAACATACACGATTTGAACTAATAATATTAAGTGAATGTCTCAATGTAAGCCTTGAAAGTGGAACAACTACAGTAAAACGTAAGTGATTAGGCGACTAACAAACTTGATCCTTATCTTAATTAAGGATGTAACATATTATCCGATTTAGTCTAATCTTAAACCAATCTTAGTGAACAATCGTCACTTTAAGGTTTCCTTCTAATAATAATCAAAGCTCTATAATTCTAATAATATATCTTTAGTAGCAATTTCACCTGTCTCGAGTATATCTTCTCTCCTTCTCTCTCTCAAGCTAGGAAACCTCGTCTATTTATAGTAAGTTAATTTACATATTACGATTCGCTTCTTCCGAAGGGTTGGTTGTGACTAACACGAATTGATAGCCCAAAGATTTCCCAAGAGGATTAATTAGAAGATCGAGAATAGATCTGTCACAGTAGTATTTAACAAATATCTATTTTTTGATTAAAAAAATAGCTATATAAATTAAAAACAGTTTCTTAAAGAATATGTATTAAAAATGAATTTCTTCAATTTAATGAAAAAATACAGATCATATCTAAAGTATTGAGAAAGTCTCTTCACAAATATAAGAAAAATATAATAAAAGCTACCAGTTTATTATTAAAAAATAAATCAAAGGATCTGTGATATTGAAATTTATTTGTGCTCAATAACATTAAAATTCATTTTTTGCATAGCATTATTATAAAAAATATCATTTGATCTTTTTCTTAAAAAATTGCAATGATATGAGTTTCTTGTTTCAGAAAAGATTCCTGTTTACTATTTTGGTCTCATTACTGGTAAATATTATTTGAGAAATGATTATTTCTTTATCAAAGTATAACATTTTCAATGGTCTTAAAATATTTGTGTGTCATAATAAATAAAAGGAATCAGTTATTGCAGCATTTTACTTAAAATATATTAATGTTTTTAAAAATTTCTAAAATACTCTATAGGAATGTGACTAAAAATTTTGATAATTTACTGGGAAATGCACGAAGAATTTATTTTTTAAAATTCGTACAAAATGCTGTCTAATTATGCGCTTAAAATTCATTCCAATTATTGATATTTTTTGATAATATTCTTTCTGAGATACATTTTTAGACATAGAATTACTCCATTTTCTAATATATATATAAATCACACATGTTGCTTTTGACAAAGATTTTAATAAAATAATAAATAACATTATTCAATTTCTCATGCATTTGTTTCTGTGAAAATGGAAAATATTGTTATTAAAATAGCAATCACTTTGCATGTAAAGAAATACTTACGCGATGTTTCAGGTATGTGAAAATCACATTAAATACAAAGATAAATAAACTTTACTGGGGGAAACAAGATATGTTTCAGTTAAAAACAAAATTAAATATTTCGTTTATGTATTTCACAAGTAAGTTTTATATAAGCAAATGATGAAATTATTTCAAAAAACAAATCAATAATTCTAACTGTCATTATTTTTATGTAGAAACTTAATGCTTTGCAAAACATTTTTTTTAAATATTTATTTAAATTTAAAATGCAAATCTTTTGAAAAATTTAACTTTCTTCAGGATTTATATTCTTTCATTTTGGATATGTAGCCCAAAATAAAAATTATTAAAATTATTAATTGTACAAATAAAATTTCTATATTCTTATTAGAAGAGTTAATGTTAATGCACTTTTTTGGTTTAGATCTTGAAAGTTTTATTTACACTACCGTTCTTCTAGGAAAGACACACACACAAGAGGTACCAAATTCAAATTTATTAGAGAGATAACACACACATAGTACAAAGGCGAAATCATTGAAATTACAAATACAAATTACAGAGATGTGAGAAAGATGTGATAAAATCAGTAGAAAGCGTAACATGCATGGATGGAAATATTCGCTATTACACATTTTGAAAATAAACAAAAGAGGTTTTGAATGACTTTTTGACGTATGCAAGTCCTCAAAGGATACACACTTAGCTAAAGGTGATCTTGTGCTTTAAAGGGTATGCCTCGCCAGTCATTCACTAATCACTGACTAGATGTGTTTGATAGGCTAAAAATCGTGAGAGAATTCTGGAGAAGAATACATTGTAATCTAGTCTGGTCTTGAAAATTGCATGTCATTTATGTTGGCACATTGTCCTCTTTGAATGAGGTCAGGTTCTGAAAGTATGGAAGGACAGCAGGCTCCAAAAACTCAGAGATAAAAAAAATAGATAGGGACCGGTAGATAGGGACCGCATAAAAATAAACGCACAAAAAATATTCAAAAATTTCATAAATTCTTACATAAAACAAACTAATTTGTGCAAATACTACAAAAAACTTTTTTTATGTGGTGGGCAGGGACGGTATAAGAAAAAGTCGCATTTATAAAATATGCCAATTATTTACGAAATTTATGTAAGAGCACTTCCATAACAAAATAAATAATTAACTATTATACACGGTACATTTTAAAAACATATAGTTTCTTATTGTATACACGGATAAGTTTTCAAAATGTACACAGATAATTCATTGCTACTCATCGTAATCCAAAGCCCTGTAATGAATAAGTTTAAAATCACACACACACACTGTCGTCACTTGAAGATGCAATTTCAATTGATTTATTTTTTGACAACATAAGGTAAGAGATAAGTTTTTGTGATGAAGGTCGGGTGGTCACACACACACAGTTGCTTGTAAATGTCACGATAACCAGCAATATATGATTGAATCCCTTTTTGGAATTTTATACTCCTCTCTTAATTGGTATCTATTTTAAGAAATGCTTTTCCAATTTCCTAGAAAGCTGGATCCCTGTGCATATTTTTATCCGCTCTTAAAGAAACCGGTTCTTCTTATCCGTCTTCATAATTTATCAAATTTTACTAATAACGTTACTGTCATTGAAATTTTTTTCTTCAATCAAGCACGGGCTGCTAGAGCCTTGAGAGAAAGCAACTGAATGCGTAATGTCGGAAGACTGTTTAAAGCAAATGAACAGAGCGTCTTGAAGTGTCTATATTTCAGTGGTGTAACGTACAATCCCGCATCATGGGGGGGGGGGTGCAGGCCTCTCGGGGCCCAAGGCCTGATACCCGCTAAATACGAATTAACGCAATTTTTAAAATATTAAAGGCGAAACCTGACTTTCAGGGGGGAAGGAGGTCCTAACATTCTCCGTTACTCCACTGGTAAATAGACAGAAAACATTACAGTGGCGTCAAAGCCATTGAAATTCATACACCACATAAAAAAAAAATATCGCACATAAAAAATAGCACAAAAATATCACATAGAAAAAGACCGCACATAAACAGATTCTACTGCATGTATATCTTACCTTAACACATCGTGGTATACCTATGGTAAAAATTCCTCGCTTTTTTTATGTTTTTTCAAGGTGTTGATGTTTGGATGGTTACCATTGTAAGAAGACAAAGGACTCATAGTATGAATTCCTTTTATCCTAAGATTAATGTATATTCTTTCTAAAAGAACAATTATATACTGAGCTTATGCACTGCTCCTTTCACATCCTCAATAATCAATCTATAATTAAACAGTAATCCAAAAGTTTCAATTCCTGGCATTCTTATTTTAAATCTACCCGAAAACGAAGTTTTCAATTAGTCTCAGTCGAATCTTTCAATTAGTCTTCCCAATGCAATAACTAAATATTTTAAGAATTCATTTTATAATAAATTATTTTATTTTTATGAAGTAAATAAAGCAAAAATCACCCTAAAAGCAATGTTATCAAATCAGAAACTACTGACGTAAATAGTTTGAAGAATGATTATTAATTATAATTCCTCGTTTGATTTCAAAAAAAGAGATTTTTAAATTTTATTACGTTCACGAGAAGAAATATTTTCAGTAATAAATAATGTTAAAGGATTACGAAGCACGTTTTCAGTGACGAGGGAATGTAATTAATAAATTGCTCTCGAAAACCTTTTCCTATGATAAATTCGAATGAAAAGAAGTAGTAACCGGAAACAGCGGCATATTTGATTCGTAGCGAATTCTTTCGAATAATGTCAAAACATTCTTTCTAGGGCATTCCAACCAAAAATACCTTCGCTCAAAACGAATGCTCGCATTGAATTCGAGTACTAGGCATTGTGTGTGTGCCAACTGTTGTATTTGTTGAAAAGGCTCTTAAAACGGTCGCTGTTTTTTCTCTTTAGGAAAAGTTCTTTTGTTGATTTTTCTTCCATTTTTGAATAACAAAAAAGCTAGTCTCTTTCTGAGCAAAGAGAAATACTCAAAACTCAATAAAATGCTGTATGTGGGGGGAGGGGAGTTCATTTTCCTTTCTCTCTCATTTCATTTCTCTTGTTTATGGTAGACAAAAAATAAAGGAATAAGGAAAACTTTTCAAAATATCTCTGAATTTACGTAACATATTTGAAATTAGTGATAATACTAGATTTTTAAATATATATATTTTTTTAAAATTTGGAGCTGATAGTAGTTAATTAAACCTGAAACTAAGGAATTAGATTTTAATTTGGTTATAAATTAGGAAAGAAAAATGGAAGCTTAAGCTTCCATTTCTTCCCAAGCGTTAAATGTCTCCAATTAATAAAAAAGGATTTTTTTTTCTTATACCTAATTTTTACTAAATGGTTGCCAATAATATATTGAGAAGAAGGTATTTATAGTACTGTTTTTATCTTATTTCTTACATTTAGTGCATTGAACTAATTTTGCCAGTAACTCTATATGAATTATTGGAAATTTATAAATACTTAATAAGTCTGACAGAATAATTCAAATTAATGCAGTGTTTCTCAAACTTTCAACAGTGGTGACCCACTTTTCAATCAAAATTTTTATCCCCCCCCCCCCTTATACAATAATAATGCAATGAATGCAATAATAGTACACTTTGAAGCTAAAGTTACAACACGATCTTAATTATAAACCGTACAAATTAATACGATAAGTATATTAATTTTTGTATGTGAAACTTTTTGTAATATATATTTTAAATAAATTACTTTTAAGTAATAGAATAATTATTATGTTATTTTTCTTCCTCTAATTTTTAAATTGGAACAGATTTCAAAAAGCGGTGGCTGCTTTGAAGATAAAATATAGATCTCAACTAAATATAGAAAAAGAACTCAGAGTGTCAATTTTTAATCGTAAGCCATCCTTTGAGAAACTTTGCACGGCAAGACAAACCCTCGGAAGTCGCTAATACCTATTAAACTTGTTCTTAATTTAGTATTAAAAAATAAGTTATAAAATACCTTGTGCAGCACTGATACATTAAAAGTATACTGCCTGAAGTA
>BMAV01020502.1:172047-207091 GCA_019973955.1 Trichonephila inaurata madagascariensis | reverse complement strand
TTCTTATAAAATATTCATATGCTCAAATCATACGCATGTTATCTTTTTTTTTCTTAATTCTCGAAGTATTTGATTACTTTCGGTAACCTAGATTTTGAAAAACGTATAAATGAATATTTTTTTTGGTATTTGGTGACACCAACTTTAGAATAACACAGAACTTGTCTTAAGAATATTATTAAAATAAAAAATTATTTAAATTCATTTTTTGGTAAAAAATAAAGAAAAATTGCATATTTTCAAAACAATTTCCTTTTACAAGAAATGCTTCTATAATAGAAATATTTTACCTGCATAGCTAAGAGTTATGTATAGATCCTTAACAATGACTTTTTTTTTTAAATTTACTGTTTAGAAGTGGATTTATTCATATTTTAATATATCAGAGTTAAGAAATGTTAACAAAACATGTCAGTTGTTATTTCAATTATAATAATAACTCTAAAAATGGTGTGCGTTTTTTTTAAAAGTCTTAATTCAGGCTCTCTAGAAAAAGTTTAGCTATACATGGGCAAAATATTATTATAGGAGCATTTTCCATAAAAGAAGAATATTTTTTGAAAATGTGGCATTTTTTCATCCTTTTTTGTGAAAAAATTGCATTTCATTTTTTTTATTGTAATAATTTTCTTGAAAAAATTTTTTTTATATATATATTCTTATTCAAATAACACTAAATATTAAAATAAAAATATTAATTTATATGCTTTAGAAAAATCATAGCTCTGAACGTAGTCGGATACTTTACCGTTTTCATGATATATTTTTGTGCATAATTTTCTTTTCTTGTAACTGTTTCTTTTTAATTAAGTCTCAATTTGAGAAAATTGTATGAAAACCAAATCAAAAGTGCAATTAAACTTTTTTTTTTTCAATTTTAAGAAACAAAGGCAAATCCTTCAAAATTTTGTGATAAGACAAAAACCTCAACAGTCGTAAATTGAAAACCTTTAACCAGTTATATTTAAACTTTCAAACAAATGTATAAAAAAAAAATGGAAATTAATGTAGAGGTAAGAATACGTATGAAATTATTAGTATGTTTTGAACAAATTCACATTCCTCAATTTTCAAAGAAATAAATTACCTTGTTGCTTAAAATGGAAAAGTTCAATAACCTGAAAATATGTACATCTGAGTTATTTTTCTATATCGGCTCTAGATAAAAAAAAAAGAAAGAAAAGAAAGAAAGAAAAAGTTTTTCAACGGTTTTTAAGATCCTCCCTGCAGTCTTTCTCGTTGAAGTGTTTTTATTTTGTCAAAAATAAGAATGTTTCTAAGAATTCTTTGAAGTTTTTGGAACATCCTTATTTTTGAGATATTTAGTGAACTTTTTGTGAACACATTCCATGTCGCATACTGTATCTCCGCAGATATATATAATAAACAAAAAAACTGATTTTATAAAATTATATATAGCAAAAGAAGTACAAAATATAGTTAGATCAAATTTCTGAAAAGAAAAAGGGAGAAATGCAAGCTGTGTTATGTAATAGCTCTGTCAATTTTCCTGGGAAAAGCTATTTAAGTAATAAATTTGAAGTACTGCTTTTTTCTCTTAAACAGTATTCTGAAAAGGAAACAAATTTTAAAGGAAGAATTTTATAAATATATGACATATTTTTCTGATATGTGATTTATTAAATATAAATAAATATATACTGTACATAACCATTAAAATAATATTTACAAAAGCCATTAGTCGTCAATATAAAAGTATATTTTACTATTAATTAATAGCATGTTATTATTAAAGGCGTTAAAAGGCTACTTTTAAAAAGCACGTATAATGACACATACGTTCTGAATTTCATTTAAAAAATTAATTTTATTCTCTTATATCCAAGTAGCATTTTTTTCATTAATATAAACGTTACTCTAATTGTTATCCTCCTAAATAGTTTTGTTACGAGAATATTATGCGAATCTGTGTTTAGAAAATGGCAAAATGAGTAAAACATTTAGCATTAAATTACGCAAACATATAATTAACAAAAAGTTATTGTAAGCATTTCCTATGTATAGATATTCTAAATGGAAAAATAAATATAATTGATAAAATATCTGTGAAATTCATTGATTCAACAGAGACATTTAAAAAAAAGCTTCTATTCTTCGACAATATTTTAACTATAAATATTGTTTTAATTTCTAAATAATTTTATATAATCTAAACAAAAACAGCTTATATTTATTACTGAAAAATGTAAACGTAAGTTTTAATACCTATTATAACTAAACATACTGCATGAAGCTATTAAGAATTCGTAAATGATAATCAATACGCACTATATACAGGGCGTATCAATTCAATGGTTGGAAACTTTCAAGACAGATTGAGTACACCTAGATGATGGAAATCGCATGGGTTTGCATGGTCGCCAAAACGCTTTCCTGGCGCTGTTGTGATGACTCAAAACAAGAAAGACAGGACACGAATGAGAGGAAAAACATGTTTATTTTCTTCTGAACAGCAAAAAATTAAGAAAAAATAACATTAAAGGGACAATACGGCTCCTTGTCATCGGAATAGGAGTGCGCTTCGTTAATATACAGGATCCACCAGAAGTTCATTGGGAAATCTGGAAAAGACTAGCGATAGCCCGCATATTGGCACTGTGATTGTTCTATACTAGATATCCAACATGGTATCCTTGTTGTTTGGTGTTCTTTCTCTTCGCTCACGCTTCTGTGTGTCTACGATGAAAGATCCACTGTAGGACAATCTTTAGTGAAAGCCTGAAAAGAAGGCTTAGCAGGGAGTTTGCCTTCTGGGGTAACATTAAGCGTCAGCCAATGTGCGGTTCATCCATTGCAATGAGCGATCCCGTATTCCAGATGCATATCAGCGAGCTCAGCATTCGCGTAACGTTCTATCTTACTACCACATTGTCGGCAGGCGAAATTAAGATTTATAACGAGAGTGGCAGCAAAAGCCACTTGTGTGCATTCACCGTCATCTGACGTTTCGGTTTACTTAGTACCATTTACCGCATACACAAACCAAAGACTTCTTAGCATTTTTGCTGTACTAAGAATAATAAACATGTTTTCTCCTCTTATTATTGTCCTCTCTTTCTTGTATTTTGTGCCTTCATTACCTCGACAGGAAAGCGTTTTCCACCATGCATTAATATGTGATTTCCTGTCACCTAAGTGTAACTCTATTTGTCCTGAAAATTTCTAGCGTTGAACTGATACGCCCTGCATATTAAAAAAATACATATTTTTTACCTTCAAAATTCAATGTGTCATTCGTTTTCTTGTTCTTATTTTGTGTTAATAAAGCAAGATCAGATCGGCATTAGTAAATATATTTTTAAAAATAGCAAAACTGCCAAGGGAAATTTTATTTTTAAATACAATTACATCTCCCATTACATTCAGTACACAGCAGAATAACATAACTGTGCCAGCACTTAATTTTGAAAAAATTGTACTTTCTCTTCCTTAGAAATTGTATTTGCTTACCAAACATAATGAATTTTGTAAGTAATTCATTTTTAAATCATTTTTCAAAACTCATATTTTACCCGAAGATTGTTTTCAGTACAACAATAGTAAACAGATAATATAATAATTTGAAAATTATTGACTATATTTACTGTAATTTTTAATTTTAGTTTTTTGAAAGTTTCAATTTTGTTCTTTGAAAAGATTTAAGATTTCCTTCCAAACATTTTCCTTTTTAAAAACCGAGGGAAATTTAACACCACGCTTAAAGATTAGGAAGCATTACCTTTGATTTATATTTATGAATTCATTATTTTTTTTTTTTCAAATTGCGTAGTTTCCTGATAACATAGCATGCAAAAATATTTGACTATGTAGCTCAAAACATTTATATGCTAACATTAAATTAAGCTCAACGTACAAAAATAAAAAGAATGTGTTCGTATGAATTTCATATGATATTAATCTTTCATTTAAGTTTTTTTCTCCCTCTTCATTTATCCCCCTTAGATAAATAATTTTTTTTTTCCTTACGAGAGTAAAAAATAAGCCTAATCGAAGAATTCCGCTTCAAGTTTAGTTCAATGGAAAAAAAAATAGCGGTTAAAGAAATGTGTAAACTAAAAAAAAAGAAGAAAAAGAATACCTATTTGATGCGTCTGACAATATAAAAAAAAAGTTTAAGTTAATTAAAGAAGGCTTTTTTATGTTAATAATAAAATCAGTTCTAGCATACATTCATTTATGTTTAAAAAATAAAAATGTTTATGCAAAAACTTTTGGACACACTTGGACTGGAATTAAAGTCAACATACCTAAAAAAATTAATTTGATTTTTAAAAAAAAATCATTCTTTCGTCTTAAGGACACATGAAATTCAATACAGATTTTAAAAAAAATATAAGCAAATAAATATTTCTGAATTGCAATGTAGAAGAAATAAGTTTGAAATAAGAGATATCAGCAGTGATTTTTCATGTTAATATTGTATCAGAAATATTTTCTTCCTAGCAGTCATTTCATGGGAAAATTTTCTCTAAAATTATTCTAATGATATATTTCTCTGAAAAATTAGGTTAATTTTTTCCGCTTTTTTTACACACGAGCAAAAGAAAAAAAAAATATAGCGCTGACATGAGTTTAATAGTTTACTTGAGAAGAAATGTAATAAATTCACTTTTTGAATATTATTATGTTTAGAAAGCAAATAATAAGAATTCTCTTAGTTTTCCGATCTAGCAAAGAAGCTATTTAAATTAATAATTTCATGAAAAAAATATTTGAGCAAAGAATAATTGAAAATATTTATGAAAATCGTATTACATCGTTGCAATTTTTGTTCTTCAAAAAAAATGCATTACAAAGTGAGATTGCAAGAACTAGAAATAATATCAATACAATTTTTAAATAAATTTGTTTTTGATAGCCACTTGAAATCGTTCTTTATAACTTAACCCCTCGACTGCCCATTACAAGTTACGCGATTCACTCCTCAGTACCATCATTTTTCGCATAGGCACACACATGCAGTGTATCGGAGGAGGAAAAGAAAAGGCACAAATAACCAAATTTTTCTGTCAAATAAGTAAATTCTTCGCAAATACTGTCAAGGTTATTTTATTGCATTTCAAACCCTTCGGAATAGTTTTACCGGTAACATTATATAAAAAAAATCGTATTTCAGAAAGACGTATATATACGTCCAGGGAACTCAACGCACCTGCTGAGGGAAACGAATATATACTCCGCCACAGTTAATGGGTAAAAGCGGGCAAAAGTGCCTTTAAATACTTAAAATGATAATTTTTGCATTTAACTATAAATTGGACTACTATTTTACATTAGAATGGTGGAATTTTTGAGTGGTAAAATTATGTGTTTGAGGGAATTAGTTAAAGAAAAATTTAGAAAATAGGGTTTTTCTTAAAATTATGTAGAAAATAAGAAAGCAGACTCTTAGTAGAATTTCTGTCTCAATAGCTTTTGCAAAAACAGTGACATTCCAGTGGCTATCTCTTAAGGCCATTTGAGTTGTCAAGAAAAAACTGAACTGGAGACGGTTTTTTCTTCTAAAAAAATAGTAGCTTTTTTCCTAATCCAATTTTAGGACTTCAATTTTTCAAAATTTGCTTTCGCATGGAACGAAGAACAGCTAGAATATTTACAGTGCAAAGTAAAGTTCACTTTTTGTAAGGCCCTTCTGGAGGCATCCCTTTTTCAACTTCATGGAGCCTAAAGAAAAGAGAAAAGGATGAAAGAAAGATCTTCAAATATGATAGATTTGGATCTCGGTGGTTCTTCTGAATAGAGATGACGGTTAGAGATTAAAAATAAATAAAATAAGGATTGAAGGGAACTCGAATACTGGGAAAGATAAGCCAGTCTGCTAGTACGTAGGAAGAAGTGACCTGTTTTCAAAAATGGCCGATAAGAAAACTATGTTTCCATCCATACTGACGGTCCGATAGGACAACTTTAAAGATGCTCATTCTAAGTTTTTCTTTATTTTTTTCTTTCTGTTTTAGAGGCTTTCTTCTGCTTTAAAAGTGTTTCTCGAAACGGCGCTTCTTATGATGTTATATCTTAAAATGATAGAATTTTTGCGCTTTTCTACAATATATTGCAAAAGTTTGCTTTCAGTAAGTTTTGTTTCCAGTGATTTAGTTTCGGAAGGGGGAAGGGAGACACAAAACTTCCTACGACAAATGTTTTAGTATATCATTTTTGATAAAATATCAACTCATTTAAGATTTTTTTTTCATTTAATGATGCTTTCTTCTGTACTGATTTCAAAATAGTGAACTTAGAATTGGAATAATTTATAGAGATCACTGTAAGTGGAATACATTATAAATTCCAAATATAATTTTTATCATTTAAGTTATACTAGCTATAGAAAATTATTTTTTAATGTATGAAACTGTTATAATCTAAATTGCTGATTTTTTTTGTAGTACTGCGTTTGTTAACAGGAAATATCTAATGACATTTTAATGTAAATATAAATTTATTACCATCTACAATATGATTAAAATTTTTATAATCTTCATTTAAGAGCTCAATTATTAAAATTTGCACTACAGCACTATCATAGTATTCCTAAAAATGTTTACATGAATAAGATATGTAATAGTTAAAGTTTGTGCTATATTAAGTTATATTTACTACAAAAAATTAAGTATGTCAAATTTAAAATAAATTTTCAGGCATGTATTTTGAATTTACAAATAGGAACTTGAGATCATTTAAGTTATTTGACAACTTTCGGAACCATGATTTTTTGCAAAAGCGAATAAATGAATTTTTTTTTTATATTTGGTGCCACTTAAATTAGAATGTACATAAAACATAGTTTTAAAAATATTATAATAAGAAAAAGTTATTTAAATGCAAATTTTTATCAAAAGATGAAGAAAGAATTACATATTTTCAAAACATTCTCCTTTTATGAAAAAAAATGCTTTCAATTATAATATTCTGCCTTTATATACAACTAAGATTTCCTACGGAGCCTGAACTAGGATTTTTGAAAAATTCACATTGTTTTTAGAATTTCTATCAATTAAAATAATAACAGATATTTTTCTTAAAAATTATCTATTCTTTTATATTATAAAATATGAATAAATTCACTTCTAAAACATACATTTCAAAATCTTTGTTTAGACACGGTACAGAACACTTACTTTTAGCTATATACACTTTTGGCAACCGTAAATGCAACACCCTGAAAGAAGCATGCAAATAACATGAAATTTACAACATGCATTAACGAAGGTGAGATATGCAAATAATTAGAATTTCAGCGCAGACACACATCACGCGCGCCTGTAGCACCACCTCAAAGCGCTATTTAAGGCTTCGAGATTTCGACGATATCAAGTTCGGCAATTGTGCTGGGTTTTTTTTGTGGTTTTTTTCAAAAAACGATCAGCTATGTCTCGAAAAAAACAGCGATCAGCTTTTGTTCAAGTATCCGAGTTCGACAAAGGAAAGATAGTGGCCTACCGAGATTGTGGATTATCTTTCAGGGAAATTGGTAGTCGTGTTGGACGAAATCAAACAACTGTAATGCGGATATGTGACCGTTGGATGCAGGAGGGTACGACGGACCGACGTGGTCGATCGCATCCATCTCAGTGCACCACTTCATGTGAGGACAAGCAAATTGTGCGCATGGCAGTGACGGATCGCTCAGTCACATCACTAACCATAGCACAGCACATTGAGTCTGTAACGCATCATTCAGTGTCTGCGCGTACCATTCGACGCCGTTTACAGAAGAGTGGTCTATTCGCAAGACGTCCATTGCTTGGTCTACCCTTGACGTAGAACCACAGACGTCTCCGCCACCAATGGTGCGGTGGAAGAATGGAATGAAGTTGTCTTTATTGACGTGTCATGAATCTGTCTGCAACACCACGATGGTCGGATTCGAGTCTGGAGACACCGCGGAGAAAAGATGCTGAACAGCTGCGTTATGCACCACCACACTGGTCCTGCACTGGGTATTATGGTATGGAGTGGTATTGGATATCACTCTCGCACTCCTATAGTACGCATTGCCGGTACTTTAAACAGCCAGCGCTACATCTCCGAGGTGTTGGAGCCAGTTGTCCTTCTTTGCCTTCAGGACTACTGCCATATTTCAACAGGATAATGCGGGACCACACGTGGCACGCATTTTCCAAAGGTCTTTCTTCAATCACCAGATTGAATTGCTTCCCTGTCCGGCTCGCTCTCCGGATCTTTCACCGATAGAAAACATGTGGTCCATGGTTGCTCAACGATTGACCCAAATTTCAACCCCAGCTGCCACACCAGATCAACTTTGTCAACGTGTGGAAGCTGCTTGGTCTGCTGTACCCCAAGAACACATCCAAAGTCTCTTTGAATCAATGCCGAGGCGTGTGGCAGCGGTGATCTCCAACAATGGCGGCTACTCTGGCAGGAACCACACTTCACAGAAGTCTATAAATTTAATCATTTGATACTTGGTCAACATGTTATCTACAAAATAAATTTTGTTGTGCTATCTCTTGTCTTTGTTAGTGTAGCATTTACGGTGGCCAGTAGTGTATAGGCGAAGTATTATTATTATTATTATTATAGAAGCATTTTTCATAAAAGATTATTTTGAAAATTTATTATTTTTTCTTCATATATGGCCAAAGGATGGCGTTTAAATAAATTTTTCTTGAGCTAATATTCTTTAAGCAATTTTATGTGTATACTTTAATACTTTAATGACACTAAAAATGAAAAAGCATTTTTCATTTATGCACTTTTTTAAAATCCCGGTTCTGAATCTAGTCAAATACTTTAAATGATGATAATTTTTTTTCTACAGGAATCTTATTTTTTTTTTTTTTTGAATAATTTTTCATAGCACATTAAATCAAAAGGAATTGAACTATTTTTTATATTCAACTTCTTGTACATCAGATAAGTATTAAGGATAACTTTTTATATTAATTTAATTAAAGTTATATAAGTATTTGAAGTAATAACTGTCATGAGCCTTTAAGGTGAACTGGAGTTAATTAAATGAAAAAAGTTTGAGTATTGAACAAAAATTTATCATTACCTCATTGATTGGTAAAACTTTTCTTCAGAAATGAAACAGTGTCAACTTGAAAGAACAATAAAATTAAGAAATGTAAGAGAAAAAAAAACACATTTTCATTTAGAAATTATGATAAGAACTAATTCCTTTTTTTTAATTCTTAGAATACATTTCAGCAAGATAAATTAAAACTGTAATGAAAGATCGATGAAAGAAAAAGCATCCTAAAAGAATGAGAGAGTACTTCTAATTAGAAATTCTATCATAATGTCTTGTAAATTAAGATTAAAGAATTTTTAATTCCATTTAAGTTTTGATGACAGCAAAAACGGCAGTCTCTTCATAATTGCATTTAATTCTCTGTTAATATTGTTAAAAGCAATTACACAATTTGACAATGAAAGGAATTATTTAAATTTATGGGCGTAAGGCCTCTAATTTAAATGAATTAAATATTCCAGTACGTACAATGTCGCTCAATTTTGTCAAAAGAAATCAAAGGTACTAATAAGAAATACAAATTACCATAGTATAATTCTGTTATTATTTGCATAATAAGGCTTACTTTTTTTAATGCTTAGCAAAAATGTGAAAAGTTTTCAAAAAATCTGTCTTCTATTTAAAAAAAAAATGAACAGTTTAACTTTAAATGAATAACATTATGTCTTCCATCAAAATTACATATTTTACAACAAAAAAAAAACAATTATAAAGGAACGCTTTATAAGCTATAAATTTTAAATAATTTTAAGAAAATTAATTTTATTTCTAACATAAAGCCATTTATTAAAAGAAGCTCGTTTTCATTTTTACAGTATTTATTTACCATTGTTCCAGAGATCAAATAAATTAGTTAAAATCACTGTTCGTTTCTTAAAGACACACAATTAAAGATTATTTTCATAGAATACTAAATTCTTAAAATAGTAAATTTAAGATTTTTTTTTTTTTAAATTTATTTTTGTTCTAATATGTATAATATTTTTAAAAAGCGTTACTCTTTCTTTATTCTTGGTAATTTAAAATATGATGCGTTGTACAATTGAAACAAAGTCTGTTAAAAAGCTTCATGTGCTAATGCAAATAAAAAGAATATTTATATTTATTTATTTATCAAAGGGTAAACAATGCATCAAATAAAATATAATGTCCTTACAATTTCAAGCAGATAATAAAAATTATGATTAAATTTTTCAAAAATAAGATATATTTAATGCATATATATATATTTCGTATTTTTGTGCAAGGTATTAAAGTTCACAGATATCGATGCTTCACGAAATTTAAAATTATCAAGGTTGTTTGTTTGTTGCATTTGTTTGTGTTATGCTTTGTTCCATTATAATACGCAATAATATATGAATAATTAAAAGGAATTATATATTTTTTATCTTTATTTTTAACTAGTGAATTATGAAACTAATTTTCATTTCAAATATTGATTGTCGATTCGGCGAGTGTCGGATTGGTAAACACATACACATACACTCACACAAACACTCATATATATATATATATATATACCAATAATTAAATAATGCTTAAAACACTTAGCACAGTTTATAAGCGGAAAAACTGGTTCTTTATGATCTGTAATAACGTTTTTCGCTATTTGTGCCTTTCATTTGAAAATCTTTGACACGAGGCCTAAATATATATTTCATACAAATTCGAAATTTCTAAACAAGTTTAGTAAAAGTTTCACGTAAAAAAATATTGTGATTGCTTTGTAAATGTTTTTTTTTTGCGATCTTTTTTAAACCAGCGCTGAAAAGCTTGCAAGTCAAAAATTATTATTTAATATATGCAGCTTAAAGGTGAATTCATAAGCTGTTAATTTAGAGAAATATGGTTAAACTTTTTCTCCATTCCTACATAGAATCTTTTTTTCTTAGAATTTTAAAATTGTCTCCTACTCTGATACATGATCCATGAATACTAAATTTCTATATTTCCTTCCATTTTAAGTCACTTTCCCACATTCGAGAAAATTATATATTCCAAATGCATGTATTCGATCCATAAAAGTAAAATTAAAAGATTTCTTAACAACAATTTATACATGCTTGGGCAAATTCTACATATGTAAGTAATCTTTTCTCAGGCATGAGATATTTTTTTCAAATATTTTAGTTAAACATATAATGACGTATAAGATTTAATTTCAGATTTGCGTTTACATTTGATTTTATATGTATTGATAAACATTTAGTACTGGTTTAGAATCGTTTTTCAATTATATGTTGACAGTTGTTAAATATTCAATGTGTGTACTGATATTTTCAAAAAATGTCTTTTTTATAGGATACTTAGAGGAAAACTATCAGATTCTAAATGTATTGATTGAGATTGTGTTTCGTTAAAATGTATGCAATGTATTGTACCATAGTTTAGGAAGAAAAATAATGATTTCACATTATTTACATTTGATAATGATCCTTGGGTTTGTTAAGTAAGTATCGTGGGCAAACAGAATTAGCATGAATGTCTCATTTTCCTTTAGCGAAACCATTTGATTCTATTTAACTTTCACCGCTGTCTCAGTATCTGTAAAAAAAGAATTCCATATGTCAGACCTTAAAACCATTACGGAAATAAAAAGAAACTGCTAAAAGTACAGTTCAGTCAAAGAAATTGAATCAATGAATTTTTGCAAAACTACCTACATTTCTGAAGCAAGATCTGTAATCTATTTCAGTTTGGGTCAATTTGATTTGGTATAAAGTATTAAAAAAATGTAAACGACAAATATACATAAATTTTTAACATTTTACCGTTCTAAAACAACTGTCATAATTAATCTACCATTTTCATAACACTGTAAATATCAATCATAATTGTGAAATAAATCTTATAATTTAATAGAGCTATTACCATCCCGCTTAGCAGTGTATTTTACGATGTTGTATGCATATGTACTGTTTATATATATAAATTATTGATATCTTAGCATTAAGAATTTGAATGTATCGAAAAATATTCTTATGTCTCTCACATCTTGATTTAAAAAGGACGGAACTTCTTAATATTAATGTCTAAAATAGGAGTAGAATTATCTTTTGCTCTCTCGTAACGCTTTTCAAAATGGATTTCCGTAAAACCCATTTTTAGAGGATCTCTACTCAATAAAGTAAAAAATGTTTGCGAAATTTCAGGTCTAAATCTAACAGTTAAAAAATGTGATTTTTTTTTTCATGAATAAGCTTCAGTAACCACCTTTGAGAGTCGATTTCCAAAAGACCCGTTCTTAGCATATTTCAATTCAACAAAAGAAACAAGCATACCAATTTTCATTACTATAGATCTAGTAACTCGATAAGGAGGCATTTTTTGCATCAGTACGTCTCAGTTTCTCCCCGTTACCCCCATATGAGACAATTTCCATAAAATCCGTTCTTGGTGGATCTATATTCAACGAAACAAACATGCTTACCAAAATTCACGTCTGTATATCTAACAGTTAAGAAAAGTAGAAATTTTATCTATAACATCTCTTAACTTCTTGTGACATCCATTGGGGGTCAATTTTAGAAAAGCTTGTTCTTAGAGAAACTGTACTCCATGAAAGGAATTGGTCTACAAAATTTCAAGTCTGTACATCAAACAGTTCAAAAACGGTAATATTTATCTGTTATGCTCCTTGAGCCCTCGCAACGACCTTTCGTGTCGATTCTCAAAACACCTTTTGTAGTAGATCTCTACGGGCCTACCCAATTTCTAGCATGTAGGTATAATAGTTCACAAATGTGAATATTTATCTATAACGCCCCATAAGCCTTCTCGAAGCCCCTTGTGGCTCAATTTTTGTAAAACATCTACAGTGGATCTCTACTATATGAAAGGAACAGGTATAACAAATTTAAAGTCTATAAGTTTAATTGTCCGAAAACGGGAATATAGTTATGTATAACGCCCCTTAAGCCACTGAACACCCCTTGGGATTTGATTTTCGCAAAACTCTGTTTTGTAGTGGTTCTCTAATTCATGAAAGGAACGTGTCTACTCAATTTCAAGTTTGTACGTGTTATAGTTCAAAAAAGGGAATATTTATCTCTAATGCCCTTTAAGCCTTTGCAACGCCCCTTGGGATTTGAGAGAGATTTTCGCAAAATCTCTAGTGGATTTTTACTCTATGTGAGAAACATGCCTATCAAATTTCAAGTTTGTAGGTCAAATAGTTCTGAAGATATCGTGATGAATGAGAGTCGCTTTTCTCCTTTATGTATATAGATTTTAACATCTCATTTATAAATTTTATTTACTAAAATACAAATTATAAAAGAAATAATAAATCATTATTTTCATGCATATGTTAATCTATATCAAACTTTTTAATTTTTTTTTTAAGAAAAACATTTACATTTATTAAATACTTCAATGGTACTTCACACAGTATTTAAATCAATAAATTGCTTCGATAAAAAGTGTTAAGAGATTTCAAAGCTTGATCTCATGAAGACAATGTCATTTGCTTTCTGCTAAAAGCCCAGAATGTTTCTTTATTTCATAATTTTAAAAATACATCTAAAATTAATGGAAAATTACTATGTATTTAAGCAGAGGGGAATTAATCAATAAAAATATTAATTCAATTTTTAAGCAATTTCAGCAGTAGAATACGTTCAAATAAAAAAATTGAGAAATCATGTTTTTTGTTCTATACTAGGAACTCTTAACATGTGTGAAATTTCTAAATTTACTGTAGTACATAAATAATACAGGGTGTTGCCAAATTCGACCGACAAATTCAGAGGGATGATAGTAGGCAGTATAGGGACCGCAAATCACCGTAGAGCATGGGGTCGCAAATCATGTTTAGTCGATAAAAATTGAGATAATTGTAGTCGTTTATGCACGATACAAAATGATTCACCGACTCATTTTTCGACTTCAGTGCGTAACTAACTCCATGCTACATATCACGGGAAGTGAATTGGACGTGGCGGACCTATCACTTGGCCTTCCTACTCCCGGGACATCAAACCCGGCGATTTTTTCTTCTGGAGATACCTGAAATCGCTTGTGTACTTTGGCTACAGTTGTGCCTTTGGCTTACAGAGGATGATCTCACTTATGAATCGTCGTCGCTTCAGCTAACATCACTAACGCACCAGATTTCTTTGTACTCTTCCGACAATTCTTCGTCTATTGATGTTGGCTGTGCGACCTATGCGGTAGCAACTTCGAAAATTCCTGTAACAATCACTTGTTGTTGCATTTTTGACATCAAGCTGTGATGCATTTTTACAAGCTTTTATTTAACTTGCAATGTAATTTGTTCGGGTGGAATCTTGCAACTCAAATTTGAAGCTGACATCTTCAATCGATTGAGCTGAAATTTTGCACATTTTTCAAGGAATGATGACAATAAAATAATTTTATAATTTTATGCCATGTTCCTGATCAAGATCATTAGGAATAACGATTTTCAGATTTGGCGACTAATTTCATATACCACTTCCAGATTTGACGACTAATTCCAGATTTAGTGTCTAAAAGATTAAGGTGCAACCCTAAAAGCGAATACGCTTGAGGTTAACAAAAAAGTGTTCTTTATGTGAGAAACTGGAGGGTGGGTCTAGTTTTTCTATAAATGGGAATAAAAAGTAATACGTTTAGAAGTGATGATACGCATTAACACTATAGCAATACGTTTGAAAGAGTTTTTCCTTCTTTTTTACTCCTAAGCAATAACTCATTCTTTCTGTGAGCACACAAATATTATTCGCGGAATCAAGTATAGCTCTTCATTTTATTCTTTGATTATCTGCTCTGCGAACATAAATTTCTGCAGTCGAAAACTGAACATTTTTTTTCTGCTGTTGTTGTTTATTTGGGCTATCTGTTATTACTCAACACTGACACGTCGTATTCGTATTAGAATTTTTATTAACTGTATCGCAACATTCTTTTTCATTTCCGTTATTTCTGACTAAAAGTTTTCTTACAAGTTATGAGCTTTTACATACAATGTATGTAATAGGGTAGTACTGTCGACCATGCCGTTGTATATTTAGGCTCGAAGCTCTTCGCTGCTGGTCAAGCCTGCGTGACCTTAAGTTGGATAAAATCATTAGGTCTCCTTATTGAAGATCTAGACTGTTCGAAATTAACCGACAAACGACCTTGAACAATGATGCATTGCATGTGATGAACAGACTGAGAAACCTGTCTAGCGATAGCTAAAAAGTAAAAAAATAAATTTAAAGTAAAAAAAAAACTTTTTTTGAAAACAAGCTTTTATTTAAATGCGCTAAAAACAGTAAAATAAACTTTTCCTTTCAAACTTTTTTTACTATTAATTTATGACGTCATTACATAATTTATATGATATAAAAGCTTGTCGCGAGATTTAAATACACGCGTATTTACTTAGTTTAAAAATTTTAAAAATTAAAATCTCTCCATCAGATCAAGTTGTTTAATTTACTTGTTTATCTACAAAGGAAAATCTCGCGACAAGCTTTTATATCATACGAGAGTGTAGTTTTTTAAATGCATTTTATATATATATATATATATATATATATATGTATGTATGTCCGAGATTTAAATCACAATTGCACTACCCTATATATATTGAAAGGATGGATAATCTTGATTTCTTAAATATTGTTTATACTTATAACATCAATACAATTATTAAATATGATTTGATTATTTATATTAATGTAGCAAACAAAAGCAGCACATGTGTTCTTGGCGATTGACATCTTAATTTTGGGATCAAATGACAATGATTACACTTTAGCAATGGCCCCCCTCCATTCTCCAACTTTCACGCTACGCCAACGTGAGGATTTTGAGAAGAGACAATTTTAACGTGCATCAACTCCACTACACGGCTCCAGGACTTGGACTCGTGACTTTTTTGTCATGAGTTCACGGCTGTAATCATTTGGCTACTAAGAACGTATTGAAACTAATGAAAGGCGAAGCGAATAATTTTTTAATTTCAAAATGTTACAGTAAATATAGTTTTTAAGTTTGTATCTAAAGATTTATAATTTTTTTTTTTTATATTCCATCATTAATTTTGTACTTAACATATAATTTTCTGAAATTTAATGTAATTTATAATATAGTTAATTTGAATCATACACATGTGTGTGTGTGTGTGTGTGTGGTTGTGTATTATTGGTTTATAACAATAGTTAAAAACTGCACTGATTGTGAGTGTACGTGTGAAATATTTCTACAAATTATAATATATATTTTTAGAAGTGTATAATAATAAATATAAATTTTGTAATATATATATATATATATACATAACTATTGGTATATAGATTGGTAAAACTTTTTACATTGTTAAGTCTCATTATGTGGAGAACTTTAAAAAAATTACTCTCTGTTAATTTTTTTTCCAAGCACCTTACTTTACATATACTAATTACTCTTCTCTATTTGCATATATTAATTACTCGTCTAAATTTACGTACGTTAGTTACTCTTCTCAATTTACATATATTAATTACCTGACATATAATTTTGTACGCGAAATTTCGTTTTAAGCCGTGTCATTTTCTTCATTGTTATTTATATATGTATTTATATTTTTGCTGTGATACTTTATCTGTATTTAAAAAGCTTTTACATCTCAAATAAGAATTGAAACCTAGTAAATCTGTTGAAAAAATTAAGCTTTTCGTTTTAAGAACTAAATCTATAATCATTTTTAAACCAATTTTCATTTTTCACTCTTTATTAACAAATATTTAATAATTTTAGCACTAATTTGATAAATAAAAATTAAATGGGAAGAGATTAATTTTAAATTGTTTTATATTTTTATTTATTTCTATGAATGAAGAGTTAAAAAGCGCGTAAATACTTTCTAAGGCTACTTTCATACAATGATCATAATTAATTAGTCGTTCTTGAAATTTTTTAAGATAAATCCGTTCCTGTTCATTATGTTTGAATTCTTCAATGCTACTTAAAAGTTCCAAGATTAATAAAATAAAGCTGGAACAATCAAAAGTTCCACTTGCTCATTTAATTAGTGAGATGGAACTCTACAAATCACTTTTCCAGTGATAATTCTTGCCTTTTCATTTCAAACTATCCTTCCCATGAATATAGCTGATATTTCAAAAGAATTGTCTTTTACATGGAAAGAAAATGAGATTAATTACCTTCCTCACCGGAATTTTATTGAAGTTGTGGATATATTTTTTTAAAAAAAATTCTTTGTATTGGAGATATTATTGAATTAATTAGTACATATTTCCTTTATACCATAAGTATGCTATATAGTGCTACTTATTTATAATAGGAGCGGCAATATATTAGTCAATTTACTAATTAACAAATGCTTACAAATTTTATGTTTCAAAATGTGTCTTCTAAAACTGGCAGTTGTACACTCTTTATTTTTCATAAAGCATCTTATTTTCCTATATATATTTTCGATTCATAATGCGGGTTATTTCGCTTTGATTTCTTAATAGTATTTTTAATAACTCTTTTAAACCGAAAGAAAAAAAAACCTCATTTCAAAAATACACTATCTTCCAATAAGTAACTGGACACCTGTGATAAAAGAGATAAACAAAATTTATTTATGTACCATAGTTGGTAGATCCTCCAGCTGTGTGTGTGTGAGGCAATTACAGCCTTAATCCTATGGGGCATGCTTTCCTCAAGAGTTTGGTGATGGACAGTGTATTTCCTTCCACTTGGATGAAGAAAACATGTAAGTTTTTTTATCCGTTTTGGACGGTTGCTTCACCCTTTAATTCAGTGACCAAACTCGTCCCAAAGGTTTTCGCGATAGGGTTTAAGTCTATACTCTCTAAGCAGTCCAGTTCAGTCGGTTCATCCCATTATATCAATCTGTGGTGGACCTCACAATACGACTGGTGGCGTTGTCATTCTGGAAGTAACATTGTTCCAACCCGTAAAATTGCCTTAGTTAAGGAAACACATTAGAGTCGGCTCTGAGCTTACTAGTAATTGGGATCAAGTGTCCTGTGGTCCACGAGAATAACCCCCAACGTAATCCAACATCCACCAAACTTTACTGTAGGCACGATGTATTTTGACAAAGAGTGTTCTCCAGGCATACACCAAACCCAGACTCTTCCATCCGACTGGTAGAGGTTGAACCTTGATTCATCACTACAGAAAATCTGTTTCCACTCATCTATGGTCCAATTTCGAAGTACCTTACACCACCTCAACCAAGCAGCTTAATCTTAAGGTGAATTACGCGATTTGAATAACATAGGATATATTAATTTCTAAGACATAATTTTCCATTTTGAAATCCTGTTGTTCTCGCTTTTCCGATTTTTTGTCTAAATTAGCTAACATTACAAATTTTGTAAGATTCTGTATATAAATTTCGGAATTATAGGAGTTTTCAAACTGTGAGTTCCTATTGTACAAAAGAGGTTCTCAAATTTCTGACAGTAAATAGGGGTTTTTTTTCACAATTTCTTTGGGGGTTTTCCTCAAAATGATAGATATTTTCTCTATTCTAATAGCATAAAAATAGTAATAATATTTTGAGAAATATTAATATTTGAATATATTTGAGATAAAAGGGAAATATGAAATACCAAAAATTATTGGCTCCTCCTCATAAACCTAAATCAAACATTTCCCAGAATATCTTAGGAAGTATACAGAGCCAAATCTTACTATCGAAAAACGCAAACTGTAAGGCCGGGGTGGGCATTAAGTCGATCGCGATTGACCGGTGAACCGCCAAGACATTTTGGAGTGACCACCTTCACATAAAATGCACATAATAAAAGAAATACAGGTAGTTATCAAGATATTAGAAACACCCGTGAATGAAAGAGACACCGTGAATAAAACTGTAAACACAAATTTGAGAGACGTTTTCAAGAATTTATTAGACTAGAATCAAAAGTTGCATTCATGGATTACCCATTTGGCAATGTTGAAGTGAAAAATATAACTTTTTCTCCTTCAAAAGGACGTAATTTGTAAAAAAATAACTTTTGAAATATAATAGACGAAATAAAGTATTCCACAATTTACAAAAAAAAAGTTACAATTCATTTAACATCTTTCTTTCGCTCTATCTATCTGTGTGAATCTACATTTTAAACGAAGAATATAATTAAGACAACATATCATTCCCGTTTCACAGACAACCACTTAGAATCCAGTGAAAGATTAGCTGTTAGTACTAATATACCGAGGTATTCAAGATTGCGGCTGATAATATGAAGACTAAGTTTTCTACTGAGTCTATGGCTACGAGAACTAATTTTAAGTGAAGATTATTTAATTGTTGATGTATTGCGAATTGTTTGAAAATACATCATTTGATATTATTAAATTTATGGGTATGATTATTATGTTTGTATTTTGCGTTTTACTTAAAACGTAGTTTTAAAAGAGTAAGTTTTTCTACTGTAGTTATGTAGGTAAGTACACATATTCTGTATTTATAGTTGTTAAAATTAATTTTTTTTTTTTTTTTGCTCATCACACCTACGTCACAAGGTGGACCACAACATCTTGAAAAAATTAAAAGCAGACCGCGTCATGTAAAAGTCTGCCCACCCCTGCTGTAAGGGGACATTTGTTAGTTTGCAAATTCATAATTATTGTTTCAGCCGTCATGTAATATTAAGAAACGAGAGAGAAAACTGTAGAATATATTTTCATATGCGAAAAAACTATAGATGACACCCAACGGATTTTCATAAAAATCTCTAGAAAAAATTATTGGATTTGAATGAAATGTGGGATATAAAAGCTGTTGAGATAACTTTCTATTCAGTTTGGCAAATTTTTTAATTCCAAAAAGGTCAAAATATTTTAAAGAAGGTGATAATTACTTTATTTAATTAAGCCGTAAACATTGTAACATGTTTTTTTTTTAGTTCATTAATATTGAAACCAATTTTGCTCAGCTGCGATAGAAACAAGTAATATAAAAAATCAAAGTCAATTCCAACTTACGTCAACAAAGGAAACTTTTATTTTAGTTACTTTTTATTAAATAAAAGCAATTAATATAAATATGTATATACATATGACAGAATCACAATATTGTGGCAAAACATCTTTTAAATTAACTTTAAAACTTTTTAACTGTATTAAATATGTAATTACATTTTTTAAAAAAAATGTTGAATAAAATAGGTAAGAATTTATCTTAAAACCAGTGAAAAAGGAAAACTGACGTCTAAATAGCGTATGATTATTCAGGTTAAGCTAAATCTTCATCACAAATTTAGTAAAAGCTGTGTTTTATCCAATAGTGATACGGTCCAGAGGAATAATATCGACTGAAATTTTTTTTCTTAAGCTATAATTAATTAATTAAATTTAATTAATGAATTAATATTTAAAAAAACCCGTATTAACAACAACCACCATCCACTACAAGTTTTTAAAAAATGTATATGAACTTGAGTGGATGAATAAAAAGTATTTTACTAACGATTGAAAATTTGAACAAGATATATAAATATATATAGGAAGGGTGTGAACTATAATAATAGGAATTGAAAAACAAAAGCCTTTAAGGTCACCCTTTTTTTGATGACTAAAATAAAATAATTATATTAAATTGTAATTATTTTAATTGTTATGCATCATTGCTATTATTTTCATTTTCAGGCATTTTTCACTTATACGTGATAATTTTTGCAGCACAATTTTATAAATTGTTATTGATGCGTAAGGATATCAATACGAAGTGCTTCTTCGATTTAATTCCACAAAAATGCCTATGGCTGCAATAGTCTAGTGGTCATGGTCACGAGCTTGTGGCCGTCATGTCGTGGGTTATAGTCCTGATGCAACTGAATACCCACCCTGTAGAGGGTTCTAATGCTCGTTAAATCTGTCGAGTTCAATGTCCTCCTGTTGGCGTGGTGTTTTGGAGAGAGGGATGCTACCTCAGCTCTCACCACTGTTAAATTTGACAATTGTTCAAAATTACGAGGTCCGTCGACTATAGCCTTCGTGTTTCTTTCATTTGTAAAGGATGAGTGGTCCCACCCATTAACGTACGAGGGATAGAAGGAAGATTAGCTCTAGTCAGTACAAAGTCAACTTATTAACAATTCTCAACAACGTCACAAATTTTAACAACCCAAATTAAGAAATGCACCAATTGATAAATATGGGAGCAATAGCTAGGTAGACGATATAATGGGAGATATAATAATAAATCGGATCACTTAGAACGTCCAGGTAATACACCTTGTAATATTTCAAGGGGATTTCTTAGTTAATCTAATTCAAACCGACCCGAATCCAACTTAACAACTAATGAACATCGTCGTTCTTAATATTAATCAAATAATCTACGAAGTGCACTCGCCTAGCTTTACATTAATCACTACTTGCTATCATGTTAGCTTCTAACCTCTCTCACTCTCGAACTTGGAAGTTTAATCTTTAAATACAATCCTTGATTTGAATAAATCACGTCTTTTTCTTTGGAGGAAAGTTTTCAACAGAATAACATTTCAAGAACTATTATTCCCCAAGAGGATTAGTATGAAAAACGCGAATAGACCCGTTACACATTCCCTCCATAACAATGCCATATTTCTGACATGCTAAGAATTTTCTACAAGAGTATTTAACTAATGAAACTTCATGAACATTGAAACTTCCTTAAATCATGAATAATGGACATTATTAAACGTTTAATAATCATTTATATGAACCATTCTTTATTTCACTACTATTCATACTATGCAGAAGGTAGAATTCATTATTATTTTAGTTTCCTTTTGCAATAACTTCTGTTGCTGGTCTGGAACGTCATACACACTCGCTCAGTTTATGAAAATTTTCGAACTTTAACTAATCAAATGAAGCAACGCTCTTTTTCTCAAAACAATCAACACCTGCTTCCATCAGGTGTCTGTAAGCCAATCGTGTACTGAGAGATGCCAGTGAGGCGGTGCACAATCTTGCTGCCAAATAAAGTTATTTGGTTCACTTTCTTCCAATTGAGGAAATAGCCATAGTTGTAGAGCATCAAGATAGGCAGAACCAGTTACAGTTGGTTACCAGTTACAGCCTTGGTCATCCTGTATTTTTCCCTTTACAAAGACAGCCAGTTGTTTCAAACCAATGATACTACCAGAGAACGTTATTATCATTTGGAGGTTGACAACCGAACTTAAAACGGAACTCTCGTTGCACAGTAATAGCAGATTCTGCCTTTGTAAACTGGATAACACAAAACGCTTTCTGTTTACTAGTCGCCATTTTTTACTAGCGCGTTGATTGGCAAGAAAGGGGAAAAAATCAACATACGTTTCGTGTACACGCGCACACGTTCCAGCAAAGAAAACTGTTTCAGTTGCTTTTTTATTCGATGTGTATGAGTTATATTTAATGAATACTATAAAGCCTTAAAAATCCGATATTCTTTTAGAAACACCCGGTACTTTAAGTGCTGCTATTGCTTGACATAAAAAATAAATATAATTAGAAAAGTTAGAAAATAATTCTATATAGAACTTTCCCTTAACATCGTATATTCTTATCATGTTCTATGGAGCATTTAGAGTATCAAAAATTGTGCACATATAATATTTCAGAGAATATAAATATGAGTTTTTTTTTCATATTTATTCTCGAATCATTTATTCAGCTTCAAATGCAATGGATGCAAAAGCTGGATCAGTTTCATAAATGTGCTTTTGTAATAAGAATTTTTGATGCATGAAAATGGCTTGGATAAAACTAAATTATTTCACGTACCTTTGAGCACGACAATGTTTTTCAAAAACATTATTCGAAAAGGAATTCTTAAAATGTCATATAAACGTCTTGGACAAACTACGCTTTTGTATGAAACTCAGAATGATCAAAAAAATATTACAAACAGACATTTTGTATTCTTTTGAACATGTATGAGGAAACGTACATTTAAAGAAAGATAAGTAAAGTAAGAGGAATTCAGATTTACTTTATAAGACTAGGCGAATTTCTTGTCTCTTTCTCTCTCTTCTTAGTTAATGCAATTTCCAAGCTTCTGTTTCTTTAGTAATTGCATTTATTTTTTTTTCTTTTTGCGCATAGAGAGAGGCCATGTAGTTACAATACAAAAAGAGTTCACGTAAGGAGGTTTTAAATCACGTCCTACTTTCTACTGTTCTTAACTTTTTTGTTCTTTTTCTTGTATCTTCAAAGTAATCGTAAAATCCTCTTTAGATATTTTTGTATGCAAATAACTATTCCTTTTTCACAATCACGTTTGTTAAAAGTGTTTGAAAACACCATTACTTCTGGTGATATTAAAATGCTTTTTTTAAATATTAATCAAAATTTTATGTTTAAACTAATTCTGCAATGAATATTTGTAATAAATATTGAATAGTAAAAGTATCAAATATAGCTTACGTTAATCTATTTACACACAGTTCAAAATTACCAAATACTATTTTTATATGCTGGGGTCAAATTGTGATAAAAAAACAAAAATATGCCTCGTTTGTTGAAATCGATACATTTCTTCAAAAGATTCGGATAATATTATTGTTCACATTAATAAGTTATATCAAATACTTTTTTACCAATGATTTATTTAGGAATTAGTTCATCTCACATTTTAAATAAAATGAGCAATAATTCACAAGAAATGCTTAGTACAACATTGAAAGATAATTTTGAACAATTTAAAGTGGCACCCTTTTGTATACTGAGCAGTTTATGTAAAATGATTCGGCAAAAAAGAATCGGAAAACTGAAAAGTAAATTTGCTATTACATCAATAAAGTTATCCCTTTAACAATTACTTCTTTTATCCTTCAAATGTAAATATATCTTTAAGGGGAGTAGGAAACCTCTAAATCGACAATGTTAAATTGGCTGTTTTCGATGTACTTTTTCTCGAAATCTGTTATATGTACATGCTTGAAACTTTTCATACAATTTTAGTACACTTTTTTTATTATACTACAATGAGCTCTTAGCTAAATTTGAATTTTTAAATAATTTATAAAATATTTTATCAAACAGTGAAATTTAACCCATTTTTCACAAAAAAAAATTTGTAAAAAATATATTTTTGATTTTTTTTACAAAAGGCTCATTTCAGTATATATTAACCATCATTATAAATATGTCATAAAAATACTTGCACATACCTGTGAAAATTATTTTCTCACAGAAAAGGTACATCGAACATCAAAAACTTACATTTTGAGATAAATGAACTTTAAGGTATAATTACTTTTTATTATTAAAATGTTCCTCCCCATACTTCAAATTATCTACATTTTTTTGAATCTCATCATCCTCTCTTTTTTTTAAGTCTTTTTTCTTTTCTAACTCCCTTTGTTTTTTGTAGACATGAGTATTTATTCTTTAACAGCCACTGTTTGTCGAGGCGTTCCATTGCCTGTGCTGTGTAATCACCAGGCTCAATAATAAATTTTCTCGAAATTTCTAGTTTGATACATTTTCCATATTAAATGATGGATTTGTATCCTATGTACAAAATGATAATACTTCTATTTGAACAAATACTTTTTCGGTACACGAGACCATATTATGTTGTTTACACTTTCATTAGGATTTTGTGTATCGCCATGAAAACACTTTCTTAGCAATTCTGGATTTAATGTTTTGATTTCCATCATTCATTCAACTTTTAAGCAAAAACGAAATACTTTGTTTACATTTTTTGTGTTTGCCATTTAAATAGGCGACGCCCAGTTACAATGATTATTTAAAAATAGGTTTTAAAGACTTCTAATTACCCTGGAGGTCAAAGTAAGGTATTTTTAGAAAGGTTAAAATCTATATAATTTGAAAATGTAAAAATCTCAAAATTGTCATGTTAAGAAGATTTCCGGTTTCCAATACCCGTTAATTCATTTGACTAATGGAAATATACATTTCATACATTTAAAATAAGAGAAATACCTTTCATACATTTATATCATACGAGCTATCATTTACTGCAAACTTTTAGTGATATATAATTTATAATAAAGCAGTATATTATTTCTATTATGTTTTTTTTATTTTAGTTAAATTCATTTATTTCCTTTTTCCTAAGATATTTTCATGTGAACTATGAGCAGGAAATGCCAGACTTTACTAGCCATTTGGATTTAAGACTTATAAAATGGTTTCGAAAGCATTTGTTGAATCTGAAGCCATTTGTTCTGCCATCTACAGATACAACACCATTTTTTTCCTCAACGAGGCAAAATGTCATACGAAGTCTTCTCGTTGTCAGACTAGAAAAAAAAATCTCTATGGATTTTTTTATCATTGTTCTAATAGCTATAAACCCCATCTGGTTCTTCCAAATTGAACTTTTCCCCGTCTGAAATGGTCACTTTTTGCCATTTAGTATCCTAGACCACGTGACTCCGGGGTAAGACATTTTGATTGGCTATACGAAAGGACGATAATATTGGTTTCTTCTAGCATTTCTCTGAACAATGCTTTGTTTCATACTAAGGTTTCCAAATACTGATTGCCAATTTTAAGACTGCAGATTATTGCAAAACATATTAAGCAACGAATATTCTGTACTTTTATTTTCTTTAAATTATTACAAATTCATTTTAAACTCATTTTGAGTTTAAGTCCATAATAAAATAAAACTTATAGTACTTGTTTTTTTTTCAAAAAGAACAAGTGAAAATAAACTTTTATATTGAAAACAATTAAATATTTAAATATATTACACAAGACTTGGAAAACAATGATGTTTTACAACAAACTCTGAATTTTATGAAAGTGTTATATAAATTCATCCTCAAACTTTTAATAACCAATTCTGACATACCTATACTTTAAAGCTCCATACAAAGAATCATATCATAATAATTTATTTAGAATGGTTACACGTTAAACTGAAAAACTACATGTGATTAAAATTAAATGCAGCAGATCACTTGACATCGTTCGAGATAATAGTATGCCACAGCCATCCTTAATTTTTTTGCTCGACTACATCTTGTTTTAACTGACATATGCTTTTTTGGGTAAGATAAATTTTTACACATATAAGGTTCTATCAGCACATATTTATGCATACATTTGTAACAGAAACTTTAAATTTAACATACACCATTATGTGAATTTTCCTCGTTCATCAGTGCTAAGGAGTTAAGATAAAAAATGCATTAACCCCTTGCTTACCATGTAACCACAAGTGGATACATGCTATATATAGGGCAAAATCCCATTATATCCTCATGTGGATACATGGCTTATTTAGGTGTACAACCTGTGTAGCCAGCACAAGAAACATTATTCTTTTATTGGAATTGTATAAGATTACAAAAGTTAAGTTACAAAACGTCTTGGTTACAAAATTTTTTATAAAAAACGAAAATTAAAATTAAAAATGTTTGTGAATTGCTCAAAAGGTTCCTTGTAACGAAAAGCTTTTTCACATGCGTTACATAAATGTATTGTTATTTTCGTTCCATTTCTTCTTCATCACAGATAGATAAATTCGTATCAGAGTCACTGTTGTATTCATCGGCTTTTGGCAAATATTCACATTCAGTATCTCTTCTGTTGAAATCCAACGGCAATGCCATATAGGCAAGAAAAAATTAAAAAAACAGAAAAAATAGTCATGCAATTTTTAGAAAGTGAAACGAAATACTAACGAAAATGAGTCTTAGTCAGTGTTAAAAGGAAAAATGAAATGTGTGCGTCGTATCATCAAAGTCAGTATCCCCAGAAATCTAGGATTTCTGGAGATACTAGAAAGTGCTGTCTGGTAAGCAAGGGGTTAACTTCAAGTTATAGTTGCTGGAGGAATATTGATGACAGATCTTTAAATTTTGAGCCACCATCAAGTATAATAAGGGTAATACCTGAGACAGTATCTCGGTCTTTTTATTTCCAGGCCTTCTTTTCTGAAAGAATAATTCAACGAATATTTACAGTGTTACTTTTTCAATGTAATAGAGCAGGGATGGTGAACCAGTGGCACGTGTGCCATTGATGGCACGCGACACAATATTTTGGGCATTCCATCGATCAAAAGCGTTTGCATTTTAGTCCACAATAACAATATTCACTATAAAGTAATCTTCATGAGGGATCTCATTCACACTTTTAACACTAAACTGCATGTTTTCCTAAGACGATATTACCACAAGAAACTACAAGTGCTTCCCAAACATGGAAAAAATATCAGATTTGGATATACATAAGAAACAAGACGAAGAAAAAGAATTTATTTCCGTAATTGATTCTTCAATCAAGGAATTTTCAGCGAGATGTTCTCAGTTCAAATAATTATCGGAAACACTCAAGTTTATTTTGTGACTTCATTTGTATGTGATGAACTAAACTTCTCCCAATTCGACTGGTTGGAGATTAAAAAACTTGAAATGTAACTGATTGATATCCAGTGGTGTTCAATATAGATTAAAAAATTTATTGAAACAAGGAAAAAGTTTTGGATTTGATGTATAGTAAAAATGCCAGTAATGAAAGTTTGGAAACATGGAATTCGATCCCAGACACATTTAACTGTTTGAAGAAGCTGACTCATGTTATTATAACCACATTTTCATCTACCTATGCCTGCGAGTCATTATTTTCAGAGATGAATAACATTAATGATTCGCTTAGAAACCGTTTTACAGATGACTCCAATTCAGTATGCATTCTACTAAAAGTAACATCATACAATCCTATTATAAAATATTTGCCTTCTAATCTGCAACAACAGAAGTCACACTAATGTTACTTTAATTGTAATTACACGTATAACTAAAACATTTACTGCTATACAGTGCAAAATGTATTTTTTTCGTAGTGAATAGAGTTTTGAGTTGTTAGTAATTAATTTTATTATTTTCCCAATAATCACAAGTCAGAATTATTTGACGGCACGTCTATACCTCATTAAATATTTCCTTATGTGAAAAATGGCATATTGATCCATAAAGGTTCGCCACCCCTGTAGTAAAGTGTTTTAATAAGTATATTTTTAAAATTTCTATAAGATGAATCTCTAAATTAAAACTCTCTGTGAAATTTGGGTAAGATTAGACGTTTTTCTTTTGGTATCAATGCCCGTATAATAACAACAAAAAAACGTTATGATTTTTACTCTAGGTGTCTGAAAAAGACATAAAATAGAGAATAGAGAAAATAAAATGTGTGTTTCATTTATGAAAGTATATTTGTATTTGCTAATATAAACGCAAATGCTTTAAAATTGAATGTAATAAAACAGAAAAGTAGAACATTCCTATTTTATTTTATATTCACGTAAAATATTCGACTAAATTGGAAAACTAGATGAATAATCAAGTTGTAAGAAAATAGTACTTTGCTAATGAAAATGTAAATGAATGATAATTTTTAACCTAATATGGCAATAAGGCAAGAATAAACAAAAAGTGCACTTCAGAAAAATCAAATTACAACATAAGTAGATATATTTACAGAAGCTATTAAATCAACTTAAGCATAAAACTTAAAATGTTATCAAAAAGACACTTTATTTAATTTCAAGAAAAACAAAATTTCTTGGTTGAGAATTCATGAATTTAAACTTTGCAAAACGCATTCGAAGTATTCATTATCTAATTGATTTTCTGATAAACTCCATGTGTGTACTTCTTTAATTCAAAAATTTAACTCAATTTTAAAAATGTTTACAAAGTTATAGTAAAATGCTTTTGTTACTCAGGGTAGAAAATAATTCTTATTTGATAAAATGAAAAATATACTACATTATCTGTTATTTAATACTCGGCTTAATCTCCATAACAATAACGTATATGAAGTTCAAATAATATTTTAGCATTAAAGTATATTTAATTAGTCATACAGCTAAATTTAAGAAAGTGAAAAAAGAATAATACTTGTTTTCTGTTAACAGTTTCAAAGGGTCTCTCTCTCAGATTGTTTTTAAATCCAAGCTAACTCTATAGATGAAACCGAAAATTTTTGATTTCATATTTGTTTAAAAATGCACATAAAAACATTTATCTGTGTAGTATTCTTTCTTATCGCTATAAAATGAATTCGGATGATTTTTAAGAGAATTATGAAGGAATTATAAAAGTGTGTGTATATATTTAAATTTAAAACAGGGCATACAAAAATAGTTTTTAGGGACTGTAAACTACACTACTGTCCATTAAAGTTGCTACACCAAGAAGGCGACATGCTACTGGCGTGAAATTTGAACGACAGGAAGAAGGTGCTGTAATATGCAAATGATTAGCTTTTCATCGCATTTCGACAAAGCAAACGCCGGTAGTGACACATACAATCTGTTTAAATGAGAAAATTGTTCTGTCGAATTTTCATACACAAATTGCAATTGAACGTTGTTGCCTGGTGAAAAGTTCTTTAAATACCTCGTATAAGAAGCAAAAAGGCGTACCAGTATGTTTCTGACTTTGATAAAGATCGAAATGTAGCATACCGGAATTGAGGTTTCTCGTTTCACATTATTGCTACTCGCGTCGATCGAGATCCAAAGACTGTCAGCAGAACATGGAATCGATGGGTTCAGGACGATTATACGAAACTCCGTGCTGCATCTCAACGGCCCCCTATCACTAAAAATCGAGGAAACAGGCATGTTACTCGCATGGTCTTAATAGATCGTGCAGCCACATCACGGGCCCTCAGTCAAAAATTGGGGTCGTTTGCAAGACAACAAGTGTCTGCACGAATAGTTCGATGACGTTTACAGCAGAAGGACTCTCAGATCGATGACCATGACTACGGCTACTATTGACGCTGCATCATAGACAGGAGCGTCTTGAATGGTGTGACCAACGATGAACCTGGGAACACAAATGGCGAGACGCCATTTTTTCAGATTAATCCATATTCTGTGAACACCATCATAAAAGTACCATCCGTGTTTCGCGGCTTCGTGATGAACGCACTTTGCCACTATGCATTCTACATCATCATATTGTCCCATCTCCTGGTGTGATGGTATGAGGTGCTATTGGATACACTTCTTAGTCACCTCTTGTTCGCCTTGATGGCCATTTGAACAGTGCACGTTACATTTCTGGTGTATTACGACCCGTGGCTCTACTCTGTATTCGAGCCCTGCGAAACCCTACATTTCAGCAGAATAATGCACAACCGCATGTTGCCGGTATTGTTCTGACCTTCCTTGATACAGAAAATGCTCTACTGTTGCCCTGGCCAGCATGTGCACCAGATCTCTCGCCAAAGAAAACATCAGGTTCATGGTTGCTGAGTGACTGGCATGTCACCATACGCCAGTCATTACGGTTGATGAGCTGTGTCTCCGTACTAAAGTTCAACGGGCATCTGTACCTGTACATTCCGTCCAATCTGTTTGACTCAATGCTCTTGCGTATAAGTGCTGTTATAACTTCCAGAATTTTGCTGTTCTGCGTACTGAGTTCACAGGATATATGCACCCTAATTTCTTGAAAATTTAATTACTTGTTATTTTTAGTATAAAATATTTGTCCATTAAATATCATTTTGTTATTTGCATTTTTTCCTGGTGTAACAATTTTAATGGCCATTAGTTTAAAAACAATGAATAAACGAAATAGATATATCTTGTAGTTCTATTATGTATGAAAAAAAACTGTATATATATATATTATAACAATACATAATTGTAATATAAATGTACATAAATAATTTGCTACACATGAGCATATTTGAGCAGTTTATTTAATTGCAAGACTTCTCAAGTTTTCCTAATTAAATAATAGAGGACTGAACTTTATGTCATTGAAAAGTTTAATTCAATATTTATCTTCTCTCTGAACCATTAAAGAAAATATGTATGATTAAACAGTAAACTAGATTTTAGCTGTGCAAGTTAACGTAAAAGTATATTACTCTCATCGTTATTTTACATCAATTGAATAATGCATGATTTTTAATCTGGTTATTTTCTTTCAAGCTAACAATGGATAACAATGGTGATGTTAAGTAAATAATAATATTTATAATTAGATTATTCAGTATGGATATATTCATTTATTTATCTACAGAATGACTTGCTTTGAGTGGTTAAATCTCCTTTTACATGCTCATGTAAATGCCTCAACCCGTAACATTTCACTTTGCTCAAATTTTACTCATTCCTTTCATAATAAAAAAAACATTTTGGAATATTATTATCATTTTACATATTAATACCATTTTGAATATTTTTACCATTAGAATATTATTATCCTTACTTTTTTAAGCAAATTTGAAGCATGTTCATGAAAAATATTACCTTAGAATTATAATTAATTCCTCTAATATTATAGGAAAATTACTACAGCCTTTGGAAGATATAAAGGATTTATTAAATAATTTATGATAAAATAATTAATGATGCATTAAACACCAAAGGAGAACGCATTTTTCCTACGTCTAGTATTCAACGTATTTAAACGTGCATCTCAGTAATTTCCCGTGCAGTGCCTCGTCAAGCACTTTTGGCAGGGTGTGACGTCACTGAGGATTGTTCCACTTGAAGTGGGGGAGGATGTGACCGTGCACATATGCAACCCTACAATATTGAACAAAAGAAAAAATATTGAAATTCATTCGTATTTATAATTTCAGATACACAATAGACTTAAAGGATAAAACTTAAAAAAATATCCTTTAATTAGATTAAAGGATATTTTACCTGTAAGGTTTTAAAGAAAGTTGCAATAAAAAAAATATAATATCATTCAAAAAATACACTTAAAAAAAGAAGTTTCAAAATAATATCATGTTATCTAAAATTAAATGACACATTTCTATTCATTTTCACTGCTTTAAACTTCAAGCAGTAAAATTTATCAATGATTATTAAAATTATGAGAAAATAAATCTCTCACTAGGCTTTTTCTTTTTCTTCTTTCTTAAACTTTCTTTCTCTTTAAGTAGCAGCATTTTACAATTAAATGTAAAAACATCATTTAATAATTCTGAAATAATTGTTTCACTTTTGTCTACTTCTAAAGATAAGACAAAAAAAATTTAAACTATGGAAAGTGCTATATTTCCTCTCAACAAAAACAAAAAAAATTATACATAATTGTTAATACATCTTTTTCATAATTATACATAATTATAACTAAAAATAACAATGAAGCTTTTGGAAGTAATTACAGATTCAAATTCTGAACATAATTGTATCTAATTGCTATTAGGTATAATTGTTTCCGAAAATACCGACATGACTTGGATTTTAAGTAAAAAAGTCAATTTCCTTCATAATTTACGCAGAATTATTTCGTTAAAAATCATTCTAAAGTAGTAATAATCTGGAAATCAGTGTTTTAAAACTATATATACGCAACTACAAGTATGTTAATATATTTCTGGTATAATAATCCTTATTCAATAAGTAACTTAATTTTAATACATGATTATTCTAATTTTCTAATTTGTCTAAGCCATTATACTTTCTAGCGAATAGTTTCTAAAAATGTAACTGTGATTTTAAGAATAGCTAATGATGTAAAGTTAATGCACATATATAATTGACTTAATACGTACATGTGTAATTAGTTTCATAGAAGATAACTCACTCAGAGATGTAGTCGTTTCAAATGGTAATAAATACCAGAAGCGAAAGTTTATTTTCATACTTATCTGAGTATATCTTACTAATTTATCTTAAATCTGTGTTTGCTTTAATTAATTTTTATGTAACTAAAATGCACGATATTGCACAGAACTGTACTGATTTTCATTATGTAGGATTTTCAATGATATATTCTGTCCAAAAATAGTGAAGTGTTGTTCGTTTGTTTTTATTTTAATTATAGTTTAAGGAATTTAACATAGCCAAAATATTATATAAAAAATCAAATTTTAATTCACGGAAAAAAAACACGAAGTTCATATGTATTCATCATATCATATGTATTCATCATATGTATTCATTCATATTTCAGAAGGAAAAAGGCTCATTCACTCATCACAATATATCCAGCCTAAGGGTGCGATATGGTCGATCTTTGTCGACCATATCTTTGTGGGTCGGCGTGAATTAGAGGTGTGGGATTCTCAAAATGAAGAGACATTTTAGAATTCTTAATATGACTTTATTAAGAGTTTAACTTAAATTTCTTATATATTGAACAAACTTATATTAAGTGAGAATAAACCAAAACACGTAGCCGTAGCTGACACAGATCGCGCAATTGGATCACTTATCTAAATAATTATATTATCCACATAGTCTCAATTCTAATAATATTACGATTTCTTATATCAAATATTCTTTCCTACCTTAAATTCCACGCAACGGTTCAAACACCTTCAGATAGGCTGTTGGGCTCGCGTGCAATAATATGCACCTTGTAGTAATGGCTAGATATCCGTGATTCCTTGGTAGGCTGTCAAATTACACTTCTACCTTTTCCAAACAGAGCTTTCTCTAAATTTCCATCCCGCTTACCAAAACTTCTGTCCTTTTAAAGGCTATCTTATTTGCATCTATACTTTCATATCACTTCTTGGATTTGGGTTGGAAAAGATTTGCCATTAATCTTGGCAGTCAAAGAACCCAGAGGTTATGTTACAGAAAGGACGCGTGAGCCGTCACAAGGGGTCTTATAGATAATTATTTCCATTTTCAAACTAAACTCACTTCAAAAAGTTAAGCACAGAAAGGAAAATGCTAATTTCCGGAAGCCAATCAGAATTGAAGAGGATGCAATTTGCTGCAGAGGTAGATGGAAGTATGCAAATATGTTAGGTACCACAGCCAATCGTGCTTTCATGTCAAGAAATATGCAAAAAGGGCAGTCTTATAAGAAGCCAGCTTTATGAAGGGTTACAGAAGTTGATTGTAAGTACTGATAGAAGGTGTTTAAAACTTTCGCACAATTTGTTTTCAAGACATACGCGTTTCTATGACTTCCAGAAAACGAATGGAAGATTCTGAGCGATGGCGTGCTGTGGGGCACATTGAAGCAGGACAGTCGATCACAGATGTTGCTCTTTTCGTCGGCTTTCATCATTCTGTAATTTCAAGTTTATGGAAACAATTGCAAACCCCACAAACAGTTGTCCAAAGGCCCGTAGGCGGTCGCCCAAGGGTAACAACCGCCGCAGAAGATCGATATATTGATATTGTAGCCAAGCGGAATCGCCGAGCGACCTCCATAAGTGTGACATCTATCATTACAGAGTCCATTGGTAAGGCTATATCTGAAGCTTCTGTACGCCGAAGATTACATATGAATGGAGTGTATGTCTGGGTACATCGAGTTTGTGTTCCTTTATCCAACCAATCAAGAGGGACACGATTAAAGTGGTGCCGGGAACATGGCAATTTGACTGTGTCTGACTGGGGCAATGTCATGTTTACTGATGAGTCAAGATATGCTCTGGAGCCAGATGACAAGCGTATAAGGATATGTTGTAAGCAAGGAACACGCAATCAGACACAAAACATCACCAAACATCACACATTCCGAGGCGGAAGCATTATGGTGTGGGCAGGGATTTCATTAGGATACCGCACCGACCTGCACATTTTTAAACGAGGTTTTGGGATGGCTGTCCGGTAATGAGATGAAGTCCTAGAACCCATTGTGAGATTGTACGCTGCAGCAGTTGGCCCTACTTTTGTTTTAATGGACTATAATGCACGTCCCTATAGACCTGACATCGTCAATGACTACCTGTAGAGTGAAGGAATTGTGCGTATGGCGTGACCAGCATATTCGCCCGACCTTAATCCCATTGAAAATCTTTGGGATGCTTTCGGCCGTGTTGCATCTTCCCGTTTCCCACCTCCAGCCACTCTTATTGAGATGGAAACTGCTCTACAAGAAGAATGGCAATTGCTAAATTCTGTGGTGGTTGACCACCTAATTGAAAGCATGGTCAGACGTTGTTAACTTTGCATACAGATGAGGGGGATCGCATACCCTATTAATGTCCTTTTTTTTCATTTTATGCTGTTTATTTTTACTTTATATATAATTCTGTTTAAGTCTCTAGTATGACATTATCTGATAACTTACAAAAAGTTAATATTGTTTTCATTTCTGTATATAATTACTTATTTTGTTTTATGTATAAATATATATCCTACTTTACTGCCACATT
>BMAV01020502.1:145045-167047 GCA_019973955.1 Trichonephila inaurata madagascariensis | reverse complement strand
TAGAGATCTGCTAATAAAGCGTTTTGTGAATATCGACCACCAAGCGTTGCTGAGAGAGGTTAAATACCGCTATAGATAAATATTCACGTTTTTTAGCTACTTGATCCACAGATTTGAAATTTGGCTGGTATATTTCTTTCAAGGTGTAGAGAAACGCTACAAAAGTGGCCTTTACGGAAATTGACTCTCATGAGGTTGCTTGGGATTAAATGGATGTTATAGATAAAAGAGTATCACGTTTTCGAACTATTAAACCTAGAATTGAAATTTAGCTGGTTTGTTTCTCTTTTATGGAGTAGAGATTCGCTAAGAAAGTGCTTTCAGAAAATTGACGTCCAAGTTGCATTGCGAGAGTGTTTTATATAAAAAAATGCCCTTTTATGAATAACTAGACCTATAAACCTGAAATTTAGAAAACAAATAACTTTTGCTGAGTAGAGATCAGAGAAGAAGGGGGTTTTCAAAAATCGACCCAGATGATTGTTACGGGACGTTATAGATAAAAGAAAATCCCTTTTTTCAACTATTACATCATCAGATTTTCAATTTGGCAAATGCGATTTTTTCATTGAGCACAGATATACTAAGAAAAGGACTTTTTTTTTTAAATGTACAATTCACTCAAATTTAACACATAAAAAATTTATTTTCCCTTGAATCTCTGCAGTTTTATTTTTCAATTCACCCATTCTAAGTACGGGTATACCAGCTAGTACTCTAAATATTAGGGTGGATTGATTTTTGTTTTCAGAAACTTGAACGGAATTAAAAATTAGTTTTTAAGTTAAGTATTGCTACAGGGGTAACGAAATTTAGGTTTTCGAGCTTTTTATGGTAAAAAGTCAAAGTAATATTTGTTAAAAACAGATATTTTTTAGTACTTTTTTAAAAATTTATTGCGATTACAGGACACCTACTAAATAGTTACAAGAAAAGAGCCTCTTGTGCATTTAACGGCTTATTTAGCATTAAATTTTTGAAAAAAAAACCCCTACTATCAAAACATTACAGTACACAATGATGTGGAAGACGGAATTAAGATTGGATTGAACTGATTCGACGGTGCGAGGTGAGAGAGCTAGGGACATAAAAAATGTTGCAATGTCCATTGTATTACTCACTACTCGGTACTTATTTATCAATAACCATCATTTTCGGTTATTTATGTTATGACAAAATAACATTTTTAAGTCTAGAATCATCTAACCAAAATTAAGTCTCTTACCATTTTTTGACACAACCTCTTTGTGACAATATGCAATGATGGAATTATATATATTTTTTTAATTATCAGTTTCTTCTTTACCATAGGATATTTTTTCCGCATAAGTAAGTTCCTATTGATTATAACTTTTTTCCTCCATATAACCATAGTCCACCCTGATACATATATGCATGTTTTAAAAAAATATTTCTTTAGATTATAATCGGCCCAAATTGTTTGAAACATTTTATTGAATACATACAAGTACTACTCAACACTCAGGTTTTTTTAAGCTTATGAAGATTTCACATACAAGCAATACACATACAATTTCTTTGAATGCAAAATTTAGTTTTCCTGATATAAAAAAAACTAATTAAATCTATTGTTTGTTTAAAAATGGATTGTTATCATATCGAAACAGTTTTCTTTCTTCTAATTTATTTGGTGTTAAATTCTTACAAATTATATTGTGCATATATAATTTGAGTTCGTTGATATAGTATCTGTATTTGTAAATATCTTTAGGAATATTAATGCAATACTGTGTTTATTTTAATACGAATTAATTTAATAATGTATCTTTTACAGCATTGAATACACTTACAATACTACACTGGTGAAAATAATGGTAATAAAAAAACTAACAAAGCAAGTAAAAACAAACCAGGTCAAAATTTCATCCGATATAAGACCATTACATGGGAAAACAAAAATGGACACAACCTGCTCCCTAAATAAGGAAATTATATACATATACATATCTAATAGGGTGTATGATCACCCCTAACAGCTACACTACTCTCGCTTAGGTATTTCATACTATTTTTCAGGGTCTCTTTGAACCCCAGTGGCAACCACACCCACCCTTACTCCAAGGTAATCTTGAGCTTATTGATGGCAGTTGGAGCTGGTTTTCAAGCTGCAATTGAACTTCCAAAGACATCCCATACGTGATCAATTGGATTAAGGTCAGGGAACCTCACAAGCCACTCCAGTCATTGAATATCCCCCGATTGGTTGTATTCGTCCACCAACTGAGCCTTGCGAGGGCTTGCGTTATTATCCATAAAGATGAAATTTGGTCCATATGCTCCAAGGAAAAGTCTGACATTAGGTGCAAGAATCTTGTCCCTGGACCGCTGACTTGTCAAAATATCTTAATCGGACACATGCAGGTCGGTATGCCTGTCTGCCATGTTGCCTTTAAAGACCATCAGACCACCTCTACCATAGTGGTCTTTTTCGACAATGTTAAAGAACCCATATCGACACTCAAGTTATTTTCAAATAAGAACAAGCCTCGAGTTACTGTCCAGACTGATCATTGAAGAGAATTTGTCTTCAATTATCCTCTGGCCAGGGAGTTCCCGGCAGCGCTAGACGGTCCTTTTTGTGGTTCAACGTCAAAGGAATTTAGACTACCGGGAGCCTAGTATACATGCCACCTACATTTAATCTCTGGGCGACAGTTATCTATGAAATTGATGTTCATGTTGCGTTGTTCAGGTTTAGAGACAGTTGAGTCACAGTTTTAAAACTATCTCTTTTGGCTAAAAGTCTCAAATAATGGTCTAAGGCTGGCGTTATGGCCCTTTTGCGGCCTTGATCATATAGGTGGAGTACTTTTCATATCCCTGTGAACTGTTTCCACAGAATGTGGACACAACACTTCTCAAAATCCAGATTTTCCCTACGGCAGGTAGCCGATTATTTGCCCCCCTCGAGTCTTCCAACTATCCACCATCTTGTGGCATTATCTAGACCAGGGGTATCCAAACCAAATGACCTAGCGGGCCACTTCGGTAAAACATTATAACCTCGCGGGCCGCACATAAAAATATGTACCTTTATATCAGACTGGGAAACAAACAAAAGAACATTTATTGAGTGAAAATTTAAAACAGAATGAATTATTATTATTGATTTTATTATTTTTCATGTATACAGACATAGATAATATAATAATGTTTGTATAATATAATAGTGCAATGATCAAATAATTTTTAAAATATTACAGTTGCCATTTTCTTGAAAATTACGGTGTTCCTTTTGAATTGATCTTTCGTTATCCATTGTTGAAATTTGATAGTTCTGTCATTCGCAAACGATTAAGTATACGTTGCCCTTTATCTTAACCATCCTGAATATTTTTTTTAAACTTTAAAAAACATCTCTGATTGCCTCTTGCTTTTTGGGTACTCCAAATAGAAAAGGAGGAAGAGAAATGAAAGTCGCACACACAAAAAATCATGTACCATCCATAGTAAAGGATATGCATAGTGCAATTCGGAATTTATTCAAAAATTAATTTATTGTAGAAAAATCAAATATAACTGTTTGATAAAATGTAAATATATTTTAATATAAAAGACATTTCTCTTATCAAAAAGGATTTATTTTTAAAAAAAGAACAGGTATCACACAGGCAAATATATATATATAAATTTCCCCTCAAATAAATTTTAAAATGAAAAAAACTTTAAAAACCTGATAATTAATTTTTTTAAAAAAAGAGTCGGCGGGCCGCGTGTTGGACACCCCTGGTCTAGACAATGGTGACTGTCCATATTAATGATGTGAAAACAAAGAAATTCAAAAAACAAAGATTGGGTTAAGCCGCAATGTTTCAAAACATCCTTACGCTACAAGTTTCAGCAAGCATTTCTACATAAACGTGATCACAGCGCCACTGCCTTACAACATCACAGACCACTATGTTACAAAGGACCTAATTTGATACTTATTTGTGCATAGGCGTTAATTACTTTATTCTTTTATATAAATAAAAATTTCCTCCCTTTAATTGTTTTCAAAAGTGTAGTATCCGCTAAATAATTTTGGTAAGTTTACTAAAAAATATTAATGAGCCGATATCTAAATAACTATATTCATGCCTTTGTATATTTTACCATCATTTGTATTAAAAGGATGATCATCAAAAATTTTAATAAGAGCTATTAAAATAGCTGCAAAAATAAAATAATGGCTTGAATATGAGCTTATTTCTTATTTCCAACAAAAAAATATTTAGAATTTTCATACTTTGTGAAAAACCAGAGTATATTGTTACAACATTTGCTTGGTTTTTTGAATAATAATTTCTTTTTTGTTAATACCCAAATAAAAAATTTAATAAGGGAAAAAAATATTTTTAACAAGGGACTTTTTATTAATTGCTTTGGAGGTTTTCATTGGCTCATTCTAATAAACTGATTTTCAAATTAAAAATACCTCATTTTTAATCGTTTTAAAATTAACTGTTTCATTTACTGTGCAAAAAGTTGAGACCACAAAAAAAAATGGAGAGGAAAAAAATGAAGGGATCTTTAAAAGGATTAACCTGCAAAATGTGCAGATTAATTTTTTGACCACTTAAATAGTTAGAATTTTTTAACAACTTGTGTGTGTGAATCGATTGAAATACAAAAGAAATATCCATTCCTCTCTTTTTTTTTGTTATTTGTGAAGAATGCTTAAAGCCGTTATTTTCAAAAATAAGAACTTTCCAAGTTATTACTTTCTCGAGATATTGCGGTTCGGAAAAAGTTTTAAAGGTATGCTAGATATGATAAAAGATGAATTAACATTTTAATGGTTCGCAAAATGGGTTAATGGTGTGAGAAAGAATTAATGAAGCTTGAATACGTATTCTAGGGGCTTTTTTATTTCAATTTGTTTTATCGTCACACACGAGAAAACCAGGTGCATCTTGGGAAAAAGGTATTGTCACAGTTTTACGAAATTATACTGACTTAGGCTCCATGATGTTTGGAGTTTAACAATTTAATGATCGAATACTTCAAAAATTTAACACTTTAATAATTCAATAATTCAAAAATGTTTATTAATATTTTGGACATATAATTCGAATAAGTAATAACATGTCTGAATGAAATGACGTAATCACTTAGTAATTCAGTAATTTGTATCAAAAGTATGCACAAAACCTATTTCATACACAAATTTTTGCAAATTTGATGTAAATATATTTTATTATTTCACCACAGTAAATAAGGAAAATTAGTTATTTTTATAATACTGTTTATATTAGATGCAGAATCACACTGAAAATTTTTGACAAACGAGAAACATGTTCAAGATTCTAGTTTCTGAATACATTGTTATATTTCTTTAAAAAAATAATTAAAGAAAAATCTTCATTTGAGATTTTTCGTATAAATACAAATATAAATGATAGTTATATATTAAACATTGAATTTTTATTTCTGTTAAATTATTTTCTTAAAGAATCAATCCATGCAATGATGTTTGTTATTTAAATGCCATATTAAAACAAACTTCGCATTTTAGGACAAATAATAAAAGAAATTATAAAAGTTTTCCAATCATATTAACGTATAGTAAAAATGGGTTTTAATTATTTTACAAACATAATTTCCGAAAAAAATGCCTAAAAATATTAAATGAATATATCATCTCTGGGAAATCTGAGAACTTAAATGTTACAATCATTTTAAAATGTACTGAGAATTTTTTAATAAAGAAAAAAAAAATGTATTCTCTTAAGGAAATAAGGAAACAGCTATATGTAGCTATTTATAGCTATTTGTAAAGAAATAGTATATATATAATAGTAATAGTACTTATCAGTATTTCATTAAATTGGTAGAATAATAGTGTTACTTTTAATCATGTTATCTATATACTTCTTAAAACTGTCTCCTTAAATAGTTTTAAAATCAACCTAAAAATTATCCTGAGTACATTTTGACAAAAAATGAACATTGAATGACAAATTTTCAAAATATTCTCCTTTTGTGAAAAATGCTTCTATTATAATAATATTTTGCCTGTATGTAGCTAAGACCTCTGTAAAGAGGCTCAACTAGAATTTTTGAAATATATATCTTAGAAGTGGGTTTATCCATGTTTTACGACAACAAAGGGGAGAAATTTTAAGGAAAAAACCCCGAAAATTATTTCAATTTGTCTTAACTCTGAAAATAATGTGAATTTTTCAAAAAAAATAGTTCAGACTCTCTGGAGAAGTCTTTACTTTATATAAGCACACACACACACACAAAATATTATTATTTTAGAAGCTTTTTTTATAAAAGGAGAACATTTTGAAAGAAAGTTATTCTAAGTTAATTTTTTGCCAAAATATTGTATTTAAATAATTTTTTTGTCAAAATGTCCTTAAAACAATTTTATACATGTATTCTAATCTAAGTAACACTAAATATCATGAAAATTATCCATTTATGCGCCTTTTTAAAATCACGGTTCCGAACGTAGTAGGATACCTTAACCGAGGTTCAAAGTGAGGAAACCCGTTATCAATAGTTCTTAGAATGTCTTCGTTGTCTTAGAATGCTACGTTAATAAAAAATCAAATCACAATCAGAAAATAGAATGTAATATTTAATAAACGTACCAAAATTGAAGATCAAGAAATTTCAACACTATATTTTATAAAATATTTCTCTCTCTCTCTCTCTCATTTAGGAAATATCTTTAATGCTTCTTATATGACTGATGTTATATAAACTTTTTTTATTTTTTAATTTTTTAATCTTCTTAATAATCCATGATCAAATTTAATTTTAAACATAAAAAATTGCTATTGTATCTGTAAAATTAATAAATTAACAATTAAAAGTAAATATTAATGTAGTAATATTTTTTGAACAAGAACTTATTTTATGCAGATAATAAAAATAATATTAAATAAGAACTGTAGAAAAATTGATATCAGTTGAAAACATTTTTACACTCATTTTATCATTAAACTATTTTGAAATGCTTGAAAAAAATGTGAGGAATTCAAAATATGATTGAGAACATAAAAACAATACTTGTTTAGTTTCGTAGGTAGTGCCTTAAACTTCTTAGTTTTGTAAATTTTTTATAATAAAATAACTGTGTGCTTGGTTAGAAAAAGTGGCTATAGGTTAAAATGTTATGCAGACCAATTTATTTTCAAAAAACGAGAAGAAAGATCGAAATATTTTTGAAATTTGCAAAAACATTATAGTAACCCTCATCAGTGAAGGAAATTGTTGCTGAAGAGAAAATATTACAATTTATAACAAACGATTTATTTTCCTAAGATTTAGCCAACATCTCTTTGAAAAATGAACTACGTTTAAATATAAATTATTCAGATCATATCACTAATAATATTACTTTCTCAAAAAGGAAATGTCAACTTTCAATGGCTTGAATAGAAGCATAAATAACGCAATATGAGCTTAGCATGAATATGAAACAAACGCCAATATAAAAAAAAATATGTGAATTTAAACTTCCATTTTCAAAAACCTCATTTACATTTTTCTTCGAGCTTTATACTCTGATCACGTACATTAGCCGGCTTACTTTAATTTTTCAGTCCTGGCAGAATACTTAATCGACAAAAAGATAATGGAAAAATCAAAGCTCATTCATTTCCATTAAAAATACCCTTACGAAACCTAAAGCCTTATTTTTTGCTCTTTCAAGCTCCCTGACATCTGGAAATAAAACTGCGATAATCATGAGAAAGGTTACCATTGTATACTGCAGTCTTTATTATTTGGAAAAATATATTTAAACATCACTTTTGAAGCCTTCTGTTTGAATAAAAAATTAATTCGACGAATTTATTACTTGCAATTTTTTGATGGAAATCAAGCTTGATTTCATTTTTTCTTCGTTTTGTTTTTCTTTCGAGTTTGAAATAAGCGTTGATCTCATCTTTGAAATTTTAAAGAAAAAAATGCGAAGTTTCATTTCTTTTCCATTAAAAATAAATAGAATCCGTTACTTCTCATCATTTTCTTGAGTAAACAAGTTTTGAATTGCTGATCTTGAAAACATTAATCGCATATTTCTCACGAAAGATGAAATAAGAAATGTTTCTATAGATAACGATTTTTGAATTGAGAAAACCACTATTTCTTCTTCAAATTGTTTTCATTTGGAGTATTTAATAGTTTCATGTCAGTGATATTAGAAATATCTTCTCCCAATTTAAATCTAGCAAAGTTGTGATGATTGTTTCTTCATAATTTTATTCTTAGGTAATTTTTAAACTAAAAAAAAATATTGGACAGGCAAAATGAATAATTTGGATTTGAGAATGCTTAGTTTGTTTCTATCCCAAGTTGTGTAATTTATTTTCATTACAATTTTATTAATTAGTTGATGTAGTACTTGACCTCTATATAAATGTACATCACACTTTTTCATACAGTTTTTTTCTTGGAGTTGAAAATAAAATAAAATTTAAATGTTAATTCATATAAAATTTATAGTTACTTTCATTGAACTATGATTCCTGCATCTGTCACGTCGATTAAAAAACTATAAAATACAAAAAAAAAAGGGTTCATTTAAGTGAACTAAAGATAAAAAGACATCAGAATATCTTCTTATATGCAATGAATGCGAGTTAAAATTTAATAATTATTTCATTAATAGAAAACAAAGTAATGAAATGTAAACAAAGATGGTAATACTTATAAGTTGTTTATACGTTACACATTAAATTATTTAACATTATATTATTAATTGTTCAACAAAGCCCGGAATTATTTCTCTAATTTCATGGAAATTTTTTTATCGTTCTTTTGTGATCATTACTTATCATTTTTACTTTGATCATTATTTAAAAGCTTTTGCAAGTATTTTTAGGAACATAAACAAATTTATTTCATGAATTATCAATATTAGGTTTAACTCTTAAATACTACTACTTGGTTACTGTACATTTGATGATACTTTAAAATTTATTCTAATGTTAATAAATCCAATAAATTTTGGGAACAAAGGAATTTATAAAACTACAATTATAATTAATTTATAAATTGTTTCACTGTATTGTTATATTTGATCATTTTGACGCATTTTGTATTATTTTCCAAGGATTTCAAAAATTACAAGTGATTTTTTTATATTTCTTTCAGGGCCTTTGCTCTTAGACTTTCTTAATCAATATCATAAAAAAAAATACTTGTAATATAGTAATTCAGTTAAGAAACTTTTTGATTTTGTATAATTGAAATTAAATGGCTTCTACTAAATATAAATTTAAAAAAGTTACAACTTTTCATTGGTAATTAATTTGGAACACTTTGAGCATAAAATATATCCGCTAGCCAGATGAATTTGTAGATTTCAATTTGATGAATTTGTGATCTTACGAGTGTAAGAAATATTTTCACGAAAGTTGGTTTCCTTTTACTTTTATTGAAAGAACACTAACTTCAAAATATTTTGAAATAAAATTAATGCGCTAACCAAAAGTTAAAGAGAATTTTTAAAAAAAAAAAAAGAATTTCCCTGTTGATGAGGTCGAGTCTACACCAATTAACTACGAGAAAATACAATTTAAGATTTTTTTTTAAGAAACTTCATATAAAAACTTATTAAAGAAACTAAACATAATTCAGAAGTCTTATTGGAAGAAAAATTTTAAAAATATGACTTCTTATTTAAAATAGCAGTTCGAAACAGAAATAATAAATATAAATTTTGTTCACAGAAGTCCTTGATGCTTCACCAGAACAATGGATTAAAGTAATACTTAATTCCTTTTTTCCACCTTCGTCTTTCTTTATTTGTCTTTCTTTTCGTGGTTTTGATTCTCCAGAGGAATTTTTGCCTAGGAGGTTGAAATCGTTCTGGTTAAATAAGCTCCTGGTCTCGATTTTATCGACAATTAAATCTCAAAATTATTTTTTATAATAATATAACCTGATATTTTTAACTTACTAAATCAATTTTCTTATTTTCTGAATATTTTTTTTAAATATTGAAGCACAGCTAAAACAAGAAAAGGATCTATCTTTACTCGCATTGTATTAACTAATCCGTTTACCTTTTACTTTAAAACGTGTTTTATTAAAATGCCCATCTGCTGGTTAAATATTAATAAAATTATTCACCCCACCTCCCTCAGTTTGAATTTAAAGTGATGCTAGTCAGGCTGGAAGATTGATATATGATTCCAATGTTAATATTGAAAATTTTAGAAATAACTCTATCATGTATTTCTTTAATTTTAATTGATTTGCGATTATAATTTAGTAACATAAGTTTTCCGGGGCTTTCTTAAATTCTTCAAAACTGCAACATCATTTTTTTTTTATTTACAGAAGCCTTAAAATTTTATTTGTCATTATTTAGGACTTGCAAAATTCTTCTTAATTGTTTTAGTCCTTCTATGGCCCATATCTTGGCAAATATGGGTGCTTAGTGATTTTAGGTGAGTTTTTCACTACCTGTTGCACCTCTTCTTTGCTTCCCAAGTGATTTCAATACAGGGAATAGGAGGAAATCTGGTGGGGCAAGATCGGGGCAATAGGTCAGATAATTTAATATCTCCCATCCAAGAGGATGGATATTTTATGCAGTGTATCTTGTGGTGTGGGATCATGCATTGTTATCCAAGATTGAAATTCCTCGACAGAAGCACTTCCATTAACAATCCCGCTTCCAGTATACGTCTTTTAGCCATAAAAGTTTCCTTTTAACTGAAGTTGGACATTTCGGTCTGGTACATATCTATATACATTAACACTCTGTGCATACTCACTTATCCCATCGTTAATTCAGAAAACGTATTTTGTAATGGCATCATGTTTTCCTATTTATGTAATACAACTTTCCGTTATAAGCAATGGCGAAATTTATTTTCGGAACGGCTCTGGTATGTTACGAACAAATATTCTTTTCCTAAACAAATTAAGCAAAAAATATTCATTCATGCAATTTCCTATATTTTTATTTAATAGGTTATATAACAGCAACAAGAATATACATATAGTATTATACCTAATCATTTGGCCAAAAATGATTCTTTTAGCAGAAAGAAGAGTTCCTACTCAATGTTCTTATTTCATCAAAACTCTATCCAATAAGCTTATTAATGGTTGTGATAGCTACTAGATAGTTTTTAGTACGGCTTACACACATTTTTAAAGCAAGAGTTACTTAATCTTCGTAAAGTATCGCTATGTTTATAATTAACCATATCCCATTCTCATCTTATTCTCACAGGCTTAAGTTAAGAACTAATCATAACTCTTTCTGTGGTTTCGTTGGGAAGAAGGACTATTACGTGTGTGTCTGTGTGTGTTCCACTGTTTACATACCTTGTAAAATACTTTTTAATCGAACCTATTAATGACTATAGCAAGATAGCTTGAAACTTAATGCAACAATCATATTTCTTATGATAAACGCGTTTCCTTTTTAGCAACTGCAGCTAACACTTCCATTCAGTCATATAAGTTAAATTAAATGTTTATGCATATATATATATTTTGGTCTACAATCTGGCAATAACTTGTTTATTGTACTCAGATTTAGCGCGGCCTCTGCATTTTTGAATGCAATTTTTAGGTAAATCACCTTTTTCGTGTAATGAATTTAGATATTCTATCCATTATTTTCAATAGGTTTTTCCTCAGTATTTTTAACAGAAAAGAGGAAGGTTGGCTGGCCTAAAAACATGTTCAACCGCACTTTTATATAAATTATTTTATATATAAGAGCTGTCCTAAGTCAGTAATGTTTATAATACTGAAACATCCATAATTTTATATAGTTTACACTCTATTATTTTTCATTTCTAATGTATCCTTTCTAAAATCTTATGTCTGGTTATCTTGCATTTTCGATTTTTTTTCAATTTTGATGATTTGATTATTGTTTATTCATCGCTCTTTAGTAGAGAATTGTGACTATATATATATATATATATATATATGTATATATATTTATTTATTTTTATATATATATTAATTACCTGAATAACATAATAGTTATTGTAATTTTTTTCATTGAATATTTTTTTTTGATCCTACAATAATAAATTATTAATATTTCATAAAGATCATATTTCTTCCTTAGTTAGTAGGCTCATATTTAATTTTTGTGGCTTGTATAATCTATATTACGTTTGCCTCCTAAGGTTTTTTTTTAACCTCTAGTTATATATATTTCCGACTTTCTTCGAACTAAACCAATTCCTCTTTCTATATTATGTCATTTTCCGTCCCTTTGATCTAGTTCTTGGAAATCATATTTTTATTAACTCTAGTATACACATTATGCGTTATCTTCTTTGGTATAGGTTTTTCTATTCAGAGCATGTTTCTTTATAAACATGTATATATATTTTCATCAAATCGAAGAATTCTGCTGGCAGACAAACAGATAGTAATCACTGCAACATTTTCAGTTAAATCTGCTGTTAAAACGATAGAAAATATAATATATTGTTTTATGTATCTTATACATGATTCGGAGAATCGTTTATTGGAATAACCTTTGATTTTGAACTTTCATCTCTAAAAATAAAAAAATATTTCAACCCTGAATAAAAGCATCAGATAGAATGGAATTAATCGTTTTTAATAGCAGTTATTTTGTTTTTAATTTAGATGTCAAATTGAAAACAGTAATGATAAATAATACATTTAAATCATAAATTATGTCTATTTATGTTAAATTAAAACATCAATGTATTTGTATTATGTTGATGTATAAGTATTATACTTAAAAATCGAAATGTATCATAAGCTTTGTTAATTTTTATAATTATCAATGAATTTCATATTGACAATAAAACCTGTTAATTAGTTCAGCTAAAATTCTCTAAAGATTTTATATACGGGTATTTTTTAAAAGGTTAAATGATATCACTTTTAACTGATTATGAATAGTAAAGTTATTGTCATCAGAACTGATTGATTGTTTATTAACAATACATTTTGATGCAACTTAAGGATTATTGGTGACGGGCCTCATAGTTTCAATCAACGGTCAATTGACGAGAAAGACAACTGAGTTTCCACCTCACTCTCCTAAAATCTATACCATACCACTGCTAATAAGATGTATTTGCATCACTGTACCGTTATAATAAGTTAACAAGCCATACCCAAACAATTTATATATTTTCACCTTCATTTTCAAACAATATTTCGAAAAACAAATAATATTTCGAATAGTTGTTTTTAGATGTTGTAAAAATCCAGGAAATACTTTAAAAACTGAATAAAAAATACCAATTGATACTCTGAAATTATATTGGATTAAATTACTTTTTAAGCATTCATTAATTCAATGAACAAAAAAGATCATGTTATATCCCAGTAGCTAAATTTAAAATCGTGTCACTGACTATAAAAAATCGAGTCGCAAATTCGAATATTTATTCTAACGAATATCTCTCCTGTGGAATGAAGGAATATGCTACAGAGTAGACATTTTCAAGCCTCAAAGTCTTCTCGCAGTACATAGTGAAACTTTTGGTAATGAGCTGCTAGCTTAGGTTTCATCTTTGTCATTTATCATGGCTAAGACTTACCTAGGTCTTCACCAACAGCATCGCAGTATAGCTCTAGAGTTAAGTTAATTTAAACCAATCCAATCCTGTAAGAGAAATATGAACAGTCCAAATGTAGCTCAAAATAAAATTTGATCGATATTTTTTTTCACGTATTTAAACATAACTTCTAATATAATCAACATCATGTTTTCAGAGAAACAGAAATACAAGGTGTGTTTATTAAATAACGAGACTGATGTTCTAAAACATTATTTTTTGACTTCTTACAAATTTACTTATTATCACCTTCAATATACACACCTCTCCTTTACCCCAACAATGTTCCATGTGAATCTTCCATTGTTTGAAAAGTGCTGAAAGTTTTATGTCAGCTACTACAGGACGGGTACCACTTTCTCTTTCACAGCCTCAACGAACTAAATTTTTTTTGTTAACACAGATTTTACCTTAGGAAACAGATATAAGTCGCATGGTGCAAGATCTGGTAAGTAAAATAGATGGTCAAACGCTAGGATGCTTACTTGGCAAAAAACCTTCTGACAGACAATGCGAAATGAGCCGTTGCATTTGTCTTCGTAAGGAGCCCATGACTTGTCCTTCCACAATTCTGGTCGCTTCTTCTATATTCTTTTACAGAGTTTAGCAAGTACTTGAAGGTAGTAATGTTGAGTATAGGTAGTAATGTATCTGGTAAGTAAAATAGAAAGTCAAACACTAGGATGCTTACTTGGCGAGAAACCTAATGACAGACAATGCGAAATGAGCCGTTGCATTTGTCTTGGTAAGGAGCCCATGACTTGTCCTTCCACAATTCGTGTTTTTTCTCCTTTATTCTTGTATGGAGTTTAGCAAGTACCTGAGGTAGTAATGTTGATTAATAGCACAACCCATTCTGGAAACCATTGAAGGACAAAATACTATGAATATTGTAAGAAACAATCATTGCTTCGAATTTTGATTTGCTCTTTGGTTGCATCTTTGGCTCTTGATGAAGATAGGCTCTTCCAGTACATGAATTGGAGTTTCACTTCAGGATCAGAAGTAAAAATCCTCGATTCACAGCCCGTTATTATCTTTTTCAATAACTTTGGGGTGTTTTATGTGGTATTCAAAGTGTCAATGGAAACATTTTTGCGAGCTGCTTGTTGTTTAAACGTAAGAATTTTAGATATCATTTTGGCACACATTTTTTGAATGTGAAAATTGTTATGTAAAATGTTCTGTATGGATTCTTTATCAATTCTTACAGTCTCAGAAATCACATGAATACTTAATCTCCTGTGAGATTAAACCAGATTACGAAATGTTTCGATACTACCATCCATGTTTGACGGGGAAGTACGATCCGGGCATGAATCATCTTCAAAATCTGCTCGGCCATTTTGAAAACGTTTAAGCCAATCAAAAGGAAAAAAAAGCACTTGAATTCAATAAATTTTATTACTATTTACTATTTTTAAAAAATTATAAGCTTAGTAGAATTTTTTTTCCAAATATCATATGAAACTTCACAACAGCTCGTTGCTGTATTGTTAATCTTATCATTTTTTCGGCGAAACAAAAAATTAATTCTTATGCAAACAAAAACTATGGCTATACGGATTTATTTACAGAAACGAGATGCCCTTTATTCGAAAGAGAAGACATCACTCTAAATAGCTGTTGGTTTGCTGGTTTTTTTCGCATCCTTACTTTTTCTGTAGCAGCGTCAAGCTTGTTATTTAATAGCCACATCTTGTATTTTTAAGATATACGAGTGTGAGTCGGAAAATAAGTTTTTCCTGTCGACAGTGATCAGAGTTATGTATGAAAGTCAAAAAATCGAATGAGACTTTAAAGATAAGACACAGCTTTATTTTTCCACATAAGGACCAAGTACATTGAAAAATGTGTCATACTGCTTGATAAGCTTCAAAAAGCCCTCCAGGAAAAACTTAGGGTTTTGCATACAGAAGATTTAAACGGCTTGTTTGACTTCAGCATTGATTCCAAAGCGCCTTCAAAACCGAATACAGATGAAAGTCATTTGGTGTGAGATCAGGACTGTATAGCGGATGCTGTAGGCGCTCCCAACCAAGAGTTGCAATATAGTTTTGCGTCGCCGTTGCCGAGTGTGCTCTCACATTGTCATCCAACAACAGAACACCAGATTTGAAAAGCCGAGGCCTCTTTTTCCAAATCGCCTCTTTCAATTTCGACAGAGTGTCACAGTACTGGGTAGCATTGATGGTTCCAATCTCCAAAAGGCCCACGCAAAAGTAAAAACTTCTTCCGTATGAAAAGCCCTGAATTTTTCTTGGAGAATTTCGAACTTTATCAAGCGGTATGACAAATGTCTTAATGTACTTGGTACCTATGTGGAAAAATAAAGTTATGTCTTATCTTAAATATCTCATTCTCTGCTTTGACTTTCATTTTCAACTCTGACCACAGTTGATAGGGAAAACTTATTTTCCATCTCACCATCGTAGATAATTTTTATAGTCACTTAATATCAGAAATGTATTTTGAGTTCTTTTTTTTTTTCTTCATTTGTTTGATTTGATTTTATACTAACGTCCCTCTTTCTGAAGAAACTCGAAGACTATCGCTGATGAACCTTGTAATTTTGAGCCTTGATCTAGTGACAAAGAGAACATTTCTGAGGTGGCACCCCATTCTAAAATTTTCCCCTCAGCGTCAACATGAGAACTTTGAGCCTCGACAAATCCGAAGAGCATCTGGCCCTCTGTACGGCGAGTCTTCAGTGTTTCCAGAAGTCAAACCCACGAAATGACAATGCCAGCCACGAGTTCATGACCGTGACCACTTCGCTACCCCATCCACTTTTTTTATTACTTTGTCCCTTATTTCTTCTTTTTTCAGGCTATGAATAATTGAGGGTTATGACTTTATTCATCTTTATGCACTTCTATATTGACAATAGAATACTTCGGTGGATTACATAACATATAACTGATTCTGTTTCACTTCAAAGATGTTCGAAGAAGTACTCAAAGGTATCCGAAAACGTTTGGAGTACTTTTTAACAAAATAACATATTTAAACATTATAAATGCTTTTTTAGGGCTCATTATCACAATAAATACTAATATTTAACTAACAATATTTAAAATAAGTTAACCTGAATTGTACAAAAACCACAGTTATAAGTGAAATTTTAAAAATATTTTTGAAAAACTTGTGACGGGGCTAGCATTGAGTTAATTCACAGCCAATCCTCTCAAGAAGAAACCGTGATATTCAGATTAGTTAGTAGATACATAGTGCAGGTTTTGCAATCGCGAAAAAAAGAAGAAAAAAAAGAAAGGAAGGAAGCTGAGATGCTGAACGCCGTGAGCTGATGGTAAGACATTAAACTTAGGAACGTAATTATAGAACTGGCTTTAGCGATTTAAAGATATTAAGGAAGACAAAGATTCATAGGATAACTTTGCTTAAAGATAAGTGGTTAGGATTCCAGGCGCTATTTACTTAGAATTTAGGAATACGTTATATCACTCCTGATTGCCTTCCTATAGTAAGACTTGTGTTGATCAATATATTTGAATAATAATAAATTGGATTTATTATGGCGAACTAGGGTGATCAATCATTTCCTCCCACAAATCTAGGTCACCTGGATGAAGCGATGGTACACACCAGGCCAGGGGTATCACAAACTTCAAAGCAGTTCGAGAAAAAAGTAAAAAACATATATTAGTAAAAGTATTAATAAAATAAATTAGATGCGTTTATCAAGAAAATGTACTATAAAATTTTAAAAATTTACTATAAATTGAAAAAATGAAAGCTGGTTGAGTAAACATTATATGAAATGTTACATTCTTTCTGAGACTATTATTTAAATAAAAAGCCACAACTCAAAAAGTATTCATACAATAAGAATTATGTTAGTACATTCACTAGAAAATAACATCCTAGTGGTCAAGGTACCGGATCATGGCAGGCATGTCATAAGTTTCTAGCCCAGTACCACTAAAGACCCGCTGTGTAGGAGAGCGATGCACGTTAAATTTGTGCTGAGAGATCAAATGTCCTCCTGTTGGTGTGATGTGGTGGTTAGGAGAGGGAAGTGCCAGCTCAGGTGTCGTCCTCGTCTCTTGACCATGGCTCAAAATTATGAGATGCGTTACCAAAACCCTCGTGTAACTGACCAGTGCGACTTTAATATTCACTCATTCACTAGAAAATAACATAAATATCAGGTTCAAAAAGTTTTATAGATATACATTTTTTTTCGTAATATTTTGAGTTATCAGACTCACCATGATAGATTTTGAGCAATTACATGCCCACTTCTGGTAGATCAAAGACCCACTTCCTGTTTTTTCTAACTTTATAAAATTGATTGTAACTTGCTTCTAGGTAGCGTAGAAATAAAACAAAATATGTTTCATAAAGCCAAAAGATAGTTCTATTCAATAAAATAAAAAACAAAAATATCTGTCCTGACCGAATTTGGTCATTTTCAGCATGTTCGGATACCTTAATTTCCCCCTTTCAAAAAATTCTGTGATTGTGGTTCCTGTAAATAAAGATGTATTGTGTAAAGTTTTTAAAATCTATTTATCATAAACAGATGCAAAATAACATATTCCTAAACATTAAAATATAAAATTTAGCCGTTTAAACATAAGAGTGTAAAAACAGTAAAATGTTCATATTCCACAACTTAATTCAAAACATTATATTAAAAAATAATAAAAAATGATGTTATAAATAAGTTTATGCAAGGAATTAATGTATGCAAGGAAATATACATTTATTAAGTTATTGAATCTTTTAGAGGTGCTATATTGCTTCCAATGCATTGAAATAATAAAATAAATGCGATAAAAAACACTATTGGTTTATTTATATTTCAAATTAGATTTGTTTATTTTAATAATTTCAAATGGTATAACAAATATTTTTGTTGAAACTGAATATTCAAAACAGGAAAATCTATGCCGAATATATTTTAATTCAATAATTTTACATCAAAACATAGCGAAAACATTTAATTCTCTTAATAAACAAGCAAATATTTTAATTGCATCTTAAAAACGCACACCCAAGCAAATCTTTGCATTATTTTAATTTAAATAAAAGCAGATTTATGTAGCGAGACAATGAATGTAAACAAACATAATCTTATAATTATATTACAATTTTTCCGATCTTCTTAAGAGAAATGAAATAAGAAAAAGCATATTTTGATAAGCGAAAATCAGAGCATAAAATATAATATTTTAAATGCTTTCGAAAAAGTGCTTTTTTTCCCGTCAGAAACAATTTGTATCAATGTGAAGATAAACATGTACGAAACGAACGAAATGGCTCTCATTGATTCTACGAAAATAAACAGAGCTTCAAATAGTGATGGGGGATGCAGTTATTTTCACTTTTTTCTTCCGACGTATTTTTTATGTTATTCTGGGTGAAGAAAACATTCTTTCAAACCTTTCATGGGAATAGCCTTTCCTTGAAATAATTTGGAATAGTTGCTGAGATAAAGCTTTCCCCAGGAAGGAATCAGTATATCTGAGACATAAAATTCTCTGTTTGAGAGTTTTGCAGATGTAAGTTTTTTTTAAATTTTTATTACTTCCATCTGGAGAATTTTAAATGTAGAACGTGATGTATTATTACTCATATTTCGGAATTGAGGTATGCATTCGAAATGGCGTTTTCTTATCGAACGAAATTCAGATATTTAGAATGCAAGACATATAGGATGCTGCAAGACATATAGAATGCAAGACATTTAGCTGCCAAGTAGGAATTTAAGAAAAAAATACACTTAAATGAGCTCTTTAAATCAGAAAATATTATTTCTGAGTATATGAAATTAGAAATTCCTGATTAATATTTACATATACTACACAAACAACTCTAAATTTAGTACCCTTGACATCTTAGAGGTATAAAAATTAACTTCATCTAAGGCCTGCCTCGTAAATCTAAGATTGCCAGTTCGATCTCAGCTGGAGCAGATAGTTTTTCTGAATGCCAAAATCGCAGTAATGCATGTCATATGATTATGTGGCATGTAAAAGATCCCTTGAGTATTAATTTGGCTCTGGTACTTTCGGCAATATTAAGCTTCCAACGAGAGTTTGAATTGAATAAATCCAAGCGTCAAAAACTTGGTAATGAGAGCCTTCACTAAATTGTGCCACCAATAAAAGGGCTCTCTTTCTCTCTGGGGGACTTATCGAGTCTAAAAAGGCTTAACTGTCCAAATGCAGCTCATTTGAAACTGTTTTTAAAAAAATCTATCGAAGCTTTTGATTTTAACTTAAAGCTCTCAAACTTTTAATATACTTGAGACCACTTTGATAAAATAATTTTTAAAATAAAATTATTTTACAAAAATGAGTTAAGAGTACATTATTTCATACATTCTGAAGATTTTCAAGAAGAAAAGCATAACACCCTCCCGAAATTTAGAAAATTAAAACTAGTAGATGATGCAACTTCTGAAAATCGTGGACATGGGGCTTAGAACAAAATTTAATAGATTATGAACAGTAAAAGTTATATTATTTTCAAGACATGATGACAAATAATGTACTAAAAGTTAATGTTATAGTCTGAAGAACAAGGTTTTAGAGTTTTAAATAGTTATAGAGTTACTTAGTTAGTATTAAAAGTCTTAGAGTTTTACCAAATAATAATAAAAAAATCGAAAATTAAATTAGATATTTTTAATTAAAAATTACATATATTTCGAGACAGTAAAGAATAATTAGTTAATTTAATGAGTGGATTAAAATTACGTTTCAGAGAACAATGAAGATGAAAAATTAAGTTACATACAAGATATATTGATTCCTTTCTATGAAGGAAATGATGTTTTAATTTCAAACAACATGATAAATTTTATTGATTTCGGTATTGATTCCGCAGGCGAAAACCATCATCTATTTAAAAACTAAAGAACATGAAATATAATTTTTAATATTAAATTCCCTATATATAAATCAATGTGAATACATTTTATAAAAAAGTACAGTAACATAAAATTCTTTCAACTCAAATTCATTTATACCATGAATCCCACCTATATAATTGAATACACCTTCTTTATTAATTTTATTCATTTCGGTATTGATTCTGCAGGCGAAAACCATCATCTACTTAAAAATTAAAGAACATGAAATACAATTTTTAATATTAAATTCCCTATGTATAAATCAATGTGAATACATTTTATGAAAAAGTACAGTAACATAAAACTTAAAATTCTTTCAACTCAAATTCATTTATACCATGAGTCCCACCCATATAATTGAATACACCTTCTTTATTAATTTTTAATTGACGTTTTAAGTTTTCCATGACGCTTTCCAAGAAAGTACTCGTTTTTCTTATTATTTTCAATTAATTTTCTGATGAAATCTATTATGTTTTCTAAAGCTGCCATGACTTAGGGAGGTTAAGTGGAGTTAAAGTATCTGACTAGATTCGGAGAAACATTTTCCAAAAATTGATTTTCTGAATAATTTTATTGTTTTAAAGAACATGAATAGGCTTCAAAAGTCATAACTATTAAATAACTAACATGTATCACCTTTTTTTTTCTTTTTTTTTAAAATTATTTTTAGGAAAATTTAGCAAACAGTTTTTTAAGTTAAGAAAAACGTGATAAATAAAAATAAATTACACATTATGCAATTATAACGTCATTGATATACTTCTTGATCAATCTGAAGTGTCACAAACCGCAGGATAAAAAATATTTTAAGAAATAAATATTTTATTAGCATTTAAATTTGATGGTCATGATTTTTCGTCAAAATTACTGCATGTTCTAAGCTAAAAATGGCTATAAAATGTGATTAAATGTAGCTGTCTTAAAACCTGCAGTTTGTTACACTATGAAGGGCCCATAGCATATATGTTATAAATTTCATTGCATTTGATTAAATTATTTAGAAGATATCCCGTTTTTCGTGCACAAATTATCATGAAAAGTTCATTCTTCAAAAAAAAGAATTAAAAAAAATATTTTTATTAGTTAGATAAAGTAAATGCTTTACAGAGAACTTAAAAAACTCTCTAGTTTTATGTATTAGTCCTTCTTCCTCAATAATTAATTTATTTTTTCCCTAATGACCCAAACAACACCAAACATCAAACACCTAAAAAGCACTTTTTCAACCTAGTCGGATACCTTCAGCTTGCTTTTACCAACCTTCCTCTTCAGACGAACATTTAAACATTACAGTGTTTAAATGTGCACACATATATACAGGGTGATTTTCTACAAGACCCATAAACTTGCAGGATGTGTAGGGGCTGCAAAGAAGACTCGGGATCACATAGGAAAGGTAAGCAGTTACGAAATATGGTGCAAAGACCAGAAAAAGAACATAAACAACACATCAATGGAACAGAAAACATTTTAAACGGTTGTGCTACAACAGGTGATAGAAATCACGACTAAAAGCAGTTTGGAAAGTCTGACAGCGACGCTGCATGGAATTTCTGACATTCTGAAAGA
>BMAV01020502.1:114943-133385 GCA_019973955.1 Trichonephila inaurata madagascariensis | reverse complement strand
TATATATATATATATATATATATATATATATATATATATATACTATTTCACTGCCCAAGATCGGTGTGTGACAGCCTTAGAAATTATAATAGCAATCCATTTTAGTGTAATGACTCGTTCTTTATATTTTCTTAATAGTACCATGTTTCAGATTCTTGACAGTTTTCTATTAGTTTAGCTCCAATTTGTTTTGGATATTATTAGTTATCCATTTTGTTTTTAATATTATTATTGTTATATATTTAATTTTAACTATAAAAACGTTCTTGAAACATTTATTTAATATTAGAGTAATGAAAAAAAAATTATTTTCATATTAATATAATTCATAATGCATTTTTAATGAATAATAATACATTTAAAATAACAATGGTTGGAACTTTTATTTCGAATTGCTTAACATTTATTTAATCCAATTTTGTGTGATGTTTTTTGAATAAAAAAAATCACGACTTAAACAAATCATCTTAACAATGAATTCATAGATAAAATATCTGCCTTTACAGTATTTTTCCTTTCTCTCATAACAGAATTCTACGAATTTTTTTTAATTCAGTAGCAGTGTTTCATAAAACAGTACTAGAACATTTATTTAAGTAGTAAATTCAGAATTACCATTCGTAACATAATGGATACCACTTTTTTTAGTGACTTTTTTCATATATATGTAAGAACAATCGTCGGAACAATGCATAAATACGAGAAGGTGTATCCGTAATTTAAGTACAAATACTTAAAAAATAAGCTGAAACATAGATGCTTTTCCTCTTTTCACGTTTCCTACCAACAACAAATCTTTCTTCTAAGCCGAAATATTTGTGAAATAATTTTATCATGGTCTTAACTTCCAAGCTTTATGTAAGGATTTAGCACTTCTATTCTTTTCCATTTTTTTTTATGTACATTTAACTCTAAAACATTCGTTATTATATCAATCAGGATCTAAGAAAAAGAAAAAAAAAGGCCCGAACGCATCAATGCTTAACACTACCAACAATATCCAAGCAATTTCTACTTCTGATGCGTTTCCTGCTTCATCGATTTCTGTGTTTATGAGAATCCTTCCGCCTCAAGTAATGCAGCTTTCTCTGGCATTAAAAATCACGAAGGATTTTGGAACCTTCTGAACGAAAAAAATAATAATGCATATTAACTGACAGATCCGAAACGAAAATACCGCAGGCGGAAATTCTAGATAAAAAAAGTAACATAAGCCCTTTAATGGAACTTTTGAAAAAGAGAATCCATAAAAAAATATTTAAAATTGTTGTAAAAAATTTTAACAAATAAGATTCATTCTTATGGGAGGTGATGATTTATCATAAAATTCTGGCTAATGGATGGTGGGGTTTCTATTAATGTCTTATAACTACCTTAAATTATGTAGTTAGTTCTGACTTGTTTCTGAATTTTTCAACATTTTAAGAACAAATTTGTGAAAATAAATATTTTAATGGTTATTATTTTCACTTGATCAGATCATAGCATAAATAAATAAATTATGTTTAATAATGATTATTATAAGTATTTTAAATAAAGTATCTTTACTATAAGTTATTATTTACTTTTACTAAGATTCCGTCGGCGTGATGAAAACATCACATTTCTTAATTTTGACCTTACAATTTTTAACATGGTTTTTAACTTTACTTTTATAATCACTTTGTACTTTTTAATATTTGTCAACATAAATTGCTTAAAATGCTCAAAATTAATAGCTTGATAGAAAAAATATTTAATAAGATTTAAAATGAATTACAGAAAGAAATTGTATATTTCCATATACTTTAAGGTACCTCCACAAGACTTGAACTTATTGCATTAAAAAATTAATCTGATAACTTTAGAATATTTCCTTTCAATACACACTACTTACTTTTCTTCAAAATATTTAGCTTTATAAAAATTTCATAATTCCTTATCTTTCCCCTTTTTCGATAAATATTCTTACTGCATTTTATTTTTATTACTATGTTTTATGATAAAAAAATAATCTGTATTAATTTATTAATGTGATTCTCATACTACGCATTTAAAAAAATTATATTTTTAAAAGATTAACAGTAAATAATTATAGAAACATAGTTTCGTAATACATAGTCGACATAGAACTCTAACAGAACCAAATAGTCAACACACAGCACTATCACTCTTGAATTTAAAACATAGCCATTTAAATTTGCGTAGAAAGCTCTCAAACTAGTGCCTGCAACTTTATGCGGTGAACTTCTACTAGCGAGAGACAAACATCAGCACTCGCATTCCACAGATTCTTACTACACAGACAATTTTCAAAACAAACAAGTTGCCATAGCACAAAAGATAAATACATGGTCAATAGCTTTAATAAATGCCATGATAAAAAATAATAATTTTTCTTAAAATTCATAGTAAAAGCAATTGAATATGAATTAAGTACACATATAAATAAACATACAAATAGACAATTAATGATAAAAATACAATTTGGTTAACATCAAAAAAATGATTTGGTCAATAATAATAAATTATAGTTTAAAAAAACTAGAAAACATGCTTTTATAGTGAATCGAACTAAAAAGTAAAAAAATAACTCTTAATATAAAAAAAATGATTTACGAGAAAATTAATGTCATTCGGGTAAAAGCGTGGGGTGTCCTATATCAATTGTTATAATTTCTTTCTAGCTCTATTCCGAAATGCTGAGTTATTGTAAAAATTTAGTACAAAGTACGCGCACAACCCGCGCTTTTACCACAATCATATTAATTTTCTCGTAAATCATTTTATTCTTATACTAATAATTATTTTTTTACTTTTTAGTTCAATTAACCATAAAAGCGTGTTTTTTAGCCTTTTAAATTATAATTTATTTTCCTTTTTTTAGTTCGATCTACAATAAAAACATGTAGGTTTTAAACTATCATTTATTAATACTCGTTTTTATTTTAATTTTTGTCCCGCGTCCGAAAAGTTTGCCCATTCCTGAGTTAGAACAATTTTTTTTTCACATGCACGCGTCTTTTTTTTTTTATTTCCAATTTCAAAAAACTTGACAATTGTTTATATTATGATAAGAAATTGCTGACGCGAAAAAACGTTTTCGCTTTTGGGTTACTCTTAGTCTTTTAGTCTCCAAATCTGGCTATGGTATATGGAATTAGTCATCAAATCTGGAAATGGTATATAGAATTAGTCACCAAATCTGGAAATCGTTATTCCTGATTATCCTGATCAGGACAATGGAACAAAATTATGAAATTATTGTAATGTCATCGGTCCTTGACAAGTGTGCAAAATTTCGAATTAATCTAACCTTTTAAAGTGGCTAAAAATTGAGTTCAAAGACTCCATTTCATACAATTGAAATTTATAAAAGCGTGTTAAAAATACAATGTTATCCAAACAATTCAAAATCAGATATTAAGACTAGCTCATTCAACTATAGCAACTAATTTCATATTATTCATTTAAATGCCACCATTTAGAATGTTACATTTAACATTTTATAAGTATTAAGTAACAAGTTACATTACAGAACCCTTCTAGTTGATGTAGATTGAATAAACACGATTAATTATTGATTTGTTGTATTATTGTGAAGCCTTTTACTCACTTAAATTAGTGCTACTCCTTCAGGTTGAATGGATAAATAAAATACAGTTTCAATAAACAGTAATAGCATTGTACTAAAGCTTAATCGACCGAATTTCAGCCTGGAAAGCATATAAAGTATTATCTTAGATAAGTGAAACTATGTATTAATAACTGAATACAAACTTGAAGTACCTTATTAATAAGGTTCCGTTATAAATATTTCAGCTCCAATAAACTTATCAATGGATTTATATACATTTATTAGAAATGTTTATTATAAAGGATAAGTGAATTCAAAATAAAATCTGTACAAACATTAAATTCGAATGTAAACGTAACTGGAAATATCTAGTTTTGTGTCTGAGTCTAAATTTTCAGAATTTGAGTTTAAAATTTAGAATAAACTTTTAAAAACTACTACAGCATTTAATAAATGGGATTTTAAAAATTTAACTTGCCGTGTGCATGTGAAACTGAGGCTTAACTTTTTAAGTGGTCAGTTTTTTTGCTCGAAATGTTCCAAAAAAAGTATATTTTATTTTGAGTATAACAAAGCATAATACTTAACAAAATGCAAAAATGGAAGAATTTTGTTTTAATTTTCAATTTTAAAGTTTCAACACTACTTTTTATGTTATAACTGTGGAACACAAAATATCTTAAATGTTTGCTGTTTATAAGAACAATCTGCATGTTAGAAAAAAAATTTCATGTACCTTAAAACAGATTTTCTCTCAAACTTACAAAAAAATGTCATATTCTTAACATCTTTCTCAAACGGTTGACGATTTTATGTGTGTGTGCATACATATATGTACTCACACTTTGAAGTATGCTGTAATACTTACATTGTAATGCAGTGCTTCTCAAACTTTCAATATACGTGACCCACTATTCAATTATCATATAATAACAATGTATTGAATTCAATAATACTGTACTTTGACACTAAAGCTACAACACGACTTTAACCTCTTATGTGCCATCGACGTATAAATACGTCTCGCTCAGCCAAAGCTTTAATTTTCTGGACATATATATACGTCTTTCCACAAAGTATGATCTTTTCTGTGCTGTACTATCCATAAAATTATTCCAAGGGCTTTGGAATGCTATAAAAGGACCTTAACAATATTTACGAAGGATTTATTTCAGAGGATTTGCTTATTTATATTCCTTTTCTCCTCCCCCTCAAATAAACATCAAAATACGCTCATCTACGTGGAAAACGGTGGCATTGGGGAGCGAATCACGTAACTTTTAATCTGCGGTTAAGGAATTAATTATAAACCGTACACATTATCAAGATAAATGTTAATACAAGACCATGGGGTCACTGGTAATTATCAAACTTGTTCTTAACTTAGAATAGTTAAATTAATAATAAAATATACATTGTACAGTACTGTACATTTATAAGTGTATTATATCAGTGTAAATGTGTATTCTATATTTTATTATATCATAAAGTATTTTGTTTGTTTACTTTCAGAAAATTGAAAAATTTTTAAATAATCTTTTGTTTTCGACTTTTCAATAGGCTCGCACCCCCCTTGTAGACTTATCACGCCCCCCCAAGGGGGGCGCGCCCCACAGTTTGAGAAAAGCTGTTGCAATGGGGTCAGAGATAATATCGGCTTTTTTGGATTGCCTTTTCATTTTTATTTCTTTTTAAGCAACAAATTACATATTGCCTTGCCCATCCCTGTCCTTTATTGAATATTTTCAAGAATCTAAATTTCTGCCTTCACCACAAAGAAAAACTCGGATGAGAAGTACTTCAATACTGCGGACAAATTTCATTTCTTAAAAATACTAGCACTAATAATCTCACTATAATAATTAAAAATATGTGCAAATCAAAGATAAAAAGAAGAAAACCAATGCCGGTACAGCGTACGGGCAAACTAGTTGTGGCCAGCTTTCGGTAACCCGTACGGTGTTTGGGCAAACCAGTTAAGGGGTTAGTTTTCTTTTCAGCAAGAAATGTGTCAGATTATTAAATTAATACGTTACTAAATTGAACCATACAAAGAGATAAATAATACAAATAATTAGTAATAAATTTATCCGACTTCAAATGAAAGACTTGAGAACAGAAACAAGTATTAAAAAAATTTCCGTAACACAGAGTTATACCATTTTTAAATTTTTAAAGACATGTAATGCAAAACCTTTTTGATCATCAGTTTCAAATGTATTTTATTCTTTAAATAAAACTTATAAAATAAAGCAATATATGTAAAACTTCTCTGAAAAGTTTATTAAAAAACTTTTTCATTGTTATTATAATAAAAGGTTCAATTATTCCTGAAATCTTCATAAGAAATCTTTACCTGACGTATTTCAGAACTGTAGGAAATTGAAAGCTAAATTTAGTCACAAGTTCGGAATAAATCTAATTCATATTATTGGAATAAATCTAATGCAGGCATGTTCACATGATAGAATTTCTGGAGATTAATTGCAATTTTCGTTTTACAAACTTTTAATTAATAAGCAAACATTTAGCTGAATTACAGACGATGTAGCCTTGTTTTTGCATGAAATAATAAACAAACATCAAAATGAAGATTAATGTAGAGTATTTAATTTTTATGTAAGTCAAAAGCATATTTACCTTATTTCTGTTTTATATAGAGAAAAAATGTTTTAGTAAGTTTTATATGTTTAAAGTAATAAAATGAATTTAAAACAAATTAATCAAAAATATTTCACATTTAATCATGATTAAATCTTAATTAAAATAAAGATTTCAGATATTCAATTCCTAAGACTTTAATTACTTAACTTAATAATTAATTTAGCCAATCCTTTAAAAACATTGCTTTGATCTATATAATTGGATCCAAAATTAAGAATGAATTTCTCCTCAAAATATCTTTGGAAAGAGATGTATTAATTGAACTGAATTGATTTACATTTAAAAATACCTGTATTACAAATTACTTTTGGAAAATATTTCTTAAAGATTAAAATTATATGGAAATAAAATATATTATGAATAAAACATAATGCATCACAGAAAAAAAAAATATTTCAAAAAGTCTTAGAGTAACATTCACAGAAACTTCATCTAAATAATGTCATTTGCACGTTAAAACATTTTGTTTAACAAAGATAAATCAAATCATTTTGCTCCTGAAATCTTAAGAAGAGTTAAAACAAGAAACTCCAAAGTAATAATTGCTTTTAAATTTATTAATATTAACATTTCTTCTGCAAATCGATTGAAAATTTAAATAAATCAGATTACACACACCTGGAAATGCTACTATTCGAGAATTAATTATGTATTTTTTGTGATTCAAATTTGCGTTAGGAATGCAATAATTAGTTTAAATCAGCAGAGCACAGAGAAAGACTGCTTACCATAGAAATTTAATAAATTAAATTATCTAAGATCGTTGCTAAGAGAAGAATGTAGCGAATGTGTTAAAATGAAAGCCACGATATATTTATTACGCTTTTAAAGACGCGAATAGTGTGGAAAATTTTGGTTATTTATGGTCTCTGAACTAAACATTTGAAACATATATTTGATTCAGTAAAAGCCCTTGTTGTGTATAAATCTTCATTAGAGAAATTGTATGATAGGTGCGAAATTCAGGCATCTTAAATTATATTGGATAAATGTAGAATCAGACTTGAATAGAAATTTCAGTTATAGAGTATTTTTGAAAAATAAATATATGCACTCAAATATATCCTTTCCCATACGTAAATAGACATATATTATTTAAATGCGCAAAAACTAACATTATATACGGGGACATGAACACTCCAAACGTACTTAATAATGTTAAAATGTTGACGATAAAGGATATTTATCTTGATAATGTACTAGTATGTACATACTAATACTCTCTTTATGATGTAATAAACGTTTAACTATAATACATTAAATTTAACCCTTTAACTTCCCCCGGCGTATATATCCGTCTCGTTCAAACGATGCGTTGGGTGGCCCGAATGTGTATATACGTCCTGTCGAAATACATTTCTTTTCTTTGCAATGATTTTAGTAAAATTTTCCGAAGGGTGTGGAATGCAATCAAATGATCTTGGCAGTTTCTGCGAAATATCTACTTATTTCAGAGAAAAGTTATCTGACGCTTCCCTATGTAAAAAACGGTGGCACTACGGAGTCCCATAACTTTTTATCGTAAGTTAAGGGGTTAATATGCATTTGACCAAACACTAATCCACAACAGATCAAGTTGCGTAGTGAAAAATAATATGAAAATATTGTTTTTTTAAAAGAAAGTGTATTCATATTACACGATGCAAAAAAATTTCTTTATTAAGATTTCATCTTACTTAAGGTATCCGACTACGTTCGCGGAACCATGATTTTAAAAAAGCACATAAGTGTATAATTTTCATGATATTTAGTGTCACAGATTAGAATACATGTATAAAATTATTTTAAGGACATTATGACAAAAAAAATTATTTAAATAGAATATTTTAGCAAAAAATGAACTTAGAATAACCTTTTTTCCAAATGTTCTCCTTTTGTAAAAAGTGCTTCTATTGTATTATTATTTTGCCTGTATATAGCTCAGACCTCTGAACAGAGTTTCAACCAGGACTTTTGAAAAATTCACATTGTTTTCAGAGTTACAACCATTTGAAATAATTATCGGCGTATTTTCTTAAAATTTCTCCCTTCTGTTTTCGTAAAACATGGATAAACCGACTTCCAAGTTATGCACTTCAAAAATTCTAGTTGAGCCTCTGTAGAGAGGTCTGAGCTGAATACAGGCAAAATATTAAAACAATCGAAGCATTTTTTACAAAAGGAGAACATCTGGAAAAAACGTTATTCTAAGTTAATTTTTCGCCAAAATATTGTATTTAAATATTTTTTTGTCATAATGTGCTTAAAACAGTTTTATATACATTTTCTAATCTAAGTGACACTAAATATCATAAATATTATCCATTTACACGCTTTTGCAAAATCACGGTTCTGAACCTAGTCGGATATCTTAAATAGAAATAGCGAGAGTGTTTTTTTTAAATTATATATATAAAAATGCTTTTTAATTGAAAAAAACGTTTACAAATAAATTTTTTCTTCAAAGTCTTATTTCCTATCTATTTTGTTTAATTTTCAAGCCCTTAAATAAAAAAAATAAGTAATGGAAGCTTTCCCTTTATTTCTTAAAATGCACATAACATGAATTTTTTGATAAAAAATTACTTAAAAGTACACCAAACTTAAAACTACGATTAATGTTTTGAGGTGGAAAAGGCTGTAACTATTTAAGTTTTTAATACCTAAGAGTTCATCTTTTAGCTGTAACATTTCATTTACTAGAGATCCAAATCGCATTTTCTCAGAGATTTCTATAGTTTTCCTTTGAAATGTTTACTTCCACAAAAGAAAATGTATTCCTAAATTTTCATTTGTTCTCGAAATATTTTAGGATGATTAAGCCTCTTCAGAAAATATTTAAGCTTATTATGTTTTATTTATTATGTATTATTCATTGTTCACTCTTCCATCAATTTTTCAATTGATATAACATATTTTTAGAAAAGAACATACAATGCATCAAATGTATAAGTCATAAAAGTAATTTTGAACGATTATAAGAGACTGTTTCAATGTTTGCGTTTTTAATCTCGCCTGAATGGCTTATTATTTGCCGAAGAAACCTCAGTAAAGGTAAAAGTGATTAAAATTTATTCAAAAAATTTCAGATTCTATCGATTTTTTACAGTATCTTAGATTCAATAGATGTAAACAGAAAAGATATTACATTTTCAAAGCAATGATCATGTATTAATGTAATGATTTCAAGGTACTTTTAAGGAGCAAACTGAAGATATTAATATTCTTAAACTGATATTAAATTTTAAATTACGTCAGATTCCTCGAATTTATTATTAATTTTTAATGAACCATTTTCTGTTTACATCAAGTACGTAACTCATGTAAATTAATTCATAAAACACGTTGCTCGCTAATTTTATTTTATAATGGGTTCATCAGTTGCTCGCTAGTTAAAATTACATTTTTGAAATCTGAAACTCTTAAAGTCGAACTACAAAATATGAAACTGAAGTTTTGTAGTCTGCACAAAACTAAACTCTATTTTTGAAGTAAATACTCTGCTTTACTGCCAAACTCTATGTATGAATTGGGCAATCAAATTATATTCGTTGAAAGAGTATTCTGATACCTAAAAAAAAAATAATAAATAAAAAAAAAATGACTTACGTCAAAAAAAAATATTGATTTTCCCTAAATTGAAATTGATGAACATGGTCATTTCAGCAAAAGTTTTTGATTATCTGAAAGAAGTATTTAACTACCAGTCACATATAAGTGGGCTTAGGACTAAGTACAAAGACAAATGATTATAGCAGATGTTTTTCATGTGTACATGGGTAAAACACAACATTAAAAGTGAACTTAATTTTCTAACTAATTCATCTTGTTTGCTTCACTGGGTAAGAAATTCATTAAGAGACAGGAAGTCCTTCAAAGTTAACAAAGTACCAGAAATAAAGAAATTGACCACTATCTCTATAAACAACAAACAGCATTCTTAAGGTATCCAACTACGTTCGGAAGCGTGATTTTGCAGAAGCGTATAAATAGATAATATTTATGATATTTAGTTTCAGTTAGATTAGAAAATTACATAAAATTGTTTTAAAGATATTTTTACAATAAAAAATTATTTAAGTACAATATTTTGATAAAAAATGAACATAAAATGACCAATTTTCAAAATATTCTCCTTTTGTGAAAAATGCTTCTATTATAATAATATTTTGCCTGTATGTAGCTCAGACCTCTGTAAAGATGCTCAACTAGAATTTTTGAAATATATATCTTAGAAGTGGGTTTATCCATGTTTTACGACAACAGAGGGAAGAAATTTTAAGAAAAAAACGCCGATAATTATTTCAGTTAGTTGTAACTCTAAAAATAATATGAATTTTTCAAACAAAATAGTTCAGACTCTCTGGAGAAGTCTTTACTTTATAAAAGCACACACACACACACAAAATATTTTTATTTTAGAAGCATTTTTTATAAAAGGAGAATATTTTGAAAAAAGGTTATTCTAAGTTAATTGTTTGCCAAAATATTGTATTTAAATAATTTTTTTTGGTAAAAATGTGTATATTTAAAACAATTTTATGCATGTATTCTAATCTAAGTGACACTAAATATCATAAAAATTATCCAATTATGTGCTTTTTTAAAATCACTGTTCCGAACATATATATAGTCGGATACCTTAAAGAAAATAATTTTAGTAACGAATTTCCTAACACTACCTTGATATTTATATAGGTATATAAGTCTTTTCTGTAATTGATTTGTGATTGATTGGTTAGAGTAGTTACAATAATTCCAAATGCAAAATTCTTTATACATTGGAAACTCAAATTAAGATTAATATTTTTACGGATATAGACCATAACGAAAAAATTAAATTTTATTCCGATTGATTTTTCTCAACTAAATTAAAATAAAAAAACCATTTTATAAAATATTAAAAACTAAGATACTTTAAAAGTATAGGAATGAATTAAATTTAATAAAAGTTATTACAATTACTTCTCACCGTAGATATGCGCGATACCATTGTCAAAGATCTGGAAAGATTCCGAAACAAATTTTTGAGAAAATAAAATTAAGAGAAGTTCTCTCTCGAAATACTTTTATACAGAATTGACAGACATCTGAGTGGCACAAAAAGAAGAACAAGAAAATTCCAATATATCCTATTCCAGGATGACAAGGGTATCGAGGAGAAGTGAAACATCGCTCAGCTACTTTAAGAAGCACCGGTTAATAAATGTCAAGAACGGAATCCATCACATTCTCATTTACTAAATTGTATCTTAAATCCCATAAATTCTGTAATCTAATTGAAGTTTGGAATTGATTTATAAGCGTCTTTTTAGCTAGAAGTATCAAAATTAATTTAAATTACAAGTGCTGTTCAAGCATTTTATTTTAGATTTTCATTCCAATTGAGATAATATAATACATCAAGCACATGATAGGAATTTCACTTATAAATTTTGTATTAAAATTATAATGGTGAATCTTGAACATTAAATAACGATTTTGCAATGCAATCGCAATAAATCTTCGTAATGAAAAATTACTTACATTTACCTTGCACCTAAAAAAGTTATTTTAAGAATTTTAAAATGAACCTGTATTTATCATCGTATTAATTTTTTTTTAGGTACGACTGTGTGAAGAAATAAAATTATCAAATAAAAAAAATATCCTCATCATAATCCCATTTATTTTTATGTTTCTTAAAAACTTTTCTACTTCCAATAATTTTACTTCCAAGCTAGCTTTCCTCTGACTGAACAATTATTTGTAAAATTTAAATTAATTCTTCGTGATTTATCCAAATGTTTTTTCTTCACATTTGTCACATCAAAAGTAATCTTTTTCCTTTCATATCTGGAGAAATTAGCTCATTTTTTTTACACATTTTACACGAACACGACTGATGTAGATATCAAAAATGTAGTTAATGTGTGATTTCATTTGTGTCGCTTCATTTGAAGCAGCTAACTGTCATTAAGAACAGAGAGTCAAGGCAATAAAAGGTTATGGCGTTTTTTCACGATTTGAAAAATTGGGAAGAATCTCATCATTAGTTTCCATTGTGTGAAACGTTCCTAATTAATAGCGGCTTACACAAGAGACTGATAATAGACGACCAACCTTAAGAACACTTCGTTTATTTCGAACCAAAAGCTATTGAAGAGTTTTGCAATTTTTAAGGACTTTTATCAAGTCTGTTACACTTTTGCCAGATAAAAAGGAAAAGTCTAGATTTTTGCAACTCATTAAAAATAATTGACTTAAGTTAAGAATTGAAAGAAAACTCTGTGGATGGATTGCGAGCAGTACAAAAATATAATTAAGCTTTGTTTTAAAAGATTAACTGGTTATAGCTATAAAGAGTGTTGAAGAATATTTTTTACTCTTCCAAGTCATTATTCTGATAAAATATTCATACCAGTTCTTACGTTGGAAAGCTAGCATTTAATTACAGAAAACGTTTCATAGTTTAGTTAATAGCTCGGAGTATTTAACGGAAATGTAATTTGGATGTTGTTCTTGCTTGAAAAATTGATTAATGGTCATTTAATTTGCAAATATAGCTCGCTCACTCCTTTGGGTGATTGCATCAAATCACGTGCTTAACGAAGATTTCTGATTTTCAATTCAGCTTGTGAAACCATAATAAGCTGTCAATTTGTGAGCTCCTGGTCATTAACGCTAAGACGAAGAACAAAAAAAAGTAAGGCTTAGTTTATGCAGTAAGCCTCAAAAACACACACACTACAATTTAAAATGTCTTCTATTCCACGAAAGATTTGGAAGCAGTTTTATCGCATTTTAATGTCCATTGTGGTTTTTAATTTTTGTTAATAATCTGTCTTATTCAATCTGCATCATTTTACATTTGAGGCTATTAACAAACTGATTAATGTTGAAATTATTTTTGAAGAATTTTTTTTAGTTGAGTTTTGTATATTTCTTAAAGTACTATCCATTGTATTTAAAATTACTGCCCACTACATTTAATCAATCATTACGAATTTATTAATTAAAAGCTCTGTTTATGCAACGAGATTAAAAGAAGACATATACTGCCAGTTTTATTTTTAGAATGATTTTGAATTAATATAACCTAAGAAAAAGTTTCATATTTTAATTTAATATTGTTTCTAATGCCACTCGGTCAACAGTGTCAGATCGAGGACATTGAAATTCATGGTGGCAAGAGGCTGGTCTTACGTCTGTCGTTTGCCACAGCCTCGAGCACCATGCAAATGATAGTATGGTGTGATTCGGTTCAACCACATTATTCATGCATAACAACCTGAGAGTAGTCAGGGTGCCTGCCGCTCTCTACCTCTTCCACGAACTACTCGAAAGGACTTTTAGCTCAACTAATATTTAAAGTGGCTCCATGCGGCACAAGTACTATACATTTTAAAACACCAATGCTTTCCCCGGGGATTGGACCCAGGCCCTAAGCAATATTCATCCTTTACTTGCTAGTCTAATTTTTGAGCGAATTAAATTTTCTGTAATCGGAGAAAAGGAAATTTTGAACGTTGATCCAAACAGAGAAAGTGTCCTAAAATTCCAATGACTTCTAAAAATTTGCTCGGTTGGATAACGAGAGTTATATAAACAGGCGATACTTATACAATAAATAAGAAACAGATATTTTGATAAAAAGTCAAAAACACAAGGAATGTCAGAAAGCAATTCATTCGCTCAAAACGTTTTAATAACGGATGATAATTTTCATTAGATTTAAGTAAAGCTGTTTTGATGGATAAATATTTCTGGAGAAAACAGCAATTTTTATTTATTTTGCTGCAAACAAATAAGCTTCTTATGAATAAATAATTGATTAATATCATTTCTACGATTAAAATCTAAAAATATTACTTCTAATATTTTTAGTTCAATGCTTTTATCCTTTCTTGAAACTATATGTGCGCATTCCTAATTTTATTTTAGATATAAATTGAAACACGTAGGAATATTGCTGCGTAGATTGGTGTTCGTGGATTTTTTTCTAAGTCAGTTTTAAAGAACAAGACAACGATGAAATTTATTGAAGAAAACAGCCCTTAAAATACAGGATAAACACAGCAATAAGACTCGTACAAAAAATAATCAAACAGTAAGACTTGCACAAAAAAATACTCAAACAGTAAGACTCGTACAGAACTCTTTCAGAAGGTTCTCACACCGTCTACAGCACTCAGACACGATTATTAGTGTCCAAAAATACGAGTACATAAATATAAAGACTATCAGAAAGCAACCACTCAGTCATAGGCATAGATACCCACCGAAGGGAACAACAACTAAAGTTGAACCAACTCCGTCTCAGGAAGTGATCTCTATAAAATCTGCGAGGATACCTTCTATCCCTTTCTCGAAAACTCCGCTAACGTCTATGGTCATGACGTCATAGACTTCTCCAGAAATTTCAATAATTCACTGTAAGGTCGCCGTAAGTTTGCCAAAAATGACGTCAAAATGGGCTGTATATCCAATATTTCGTCAAGTCCCCATTAAAATGTCATAATATAAGGGACGGCGTTGCTTGCTAATGTTACAGTTTTAATCATAAATAAATGCAACAGAAAGTGATATTAACTTATTAAACATACATATTTTAATTATTTACACTATTTTAAGATTATATTAAGCACTAAATATCCAAAATTCGTAACAATATAATGTAATGTAAAATTAATAGAGTTAAATATATAAAAATACGTGTTGCATAAATGGATGCATGTATATAAAATCATATACAAATTGTTTTTTAAAACTTGTTTCATAATCAATTTAACAGTACTAAGTTAAGAACAAGTTTAATATATACCATTGGCCCTATGGGCATTCCATAAAATTATATACAAAATTTAATACTTATCTTGATAATTTGTACGGTTTATAATTAAAGCCGTATATTGCAGCCTTAGAGTCAAAGTACATTATAATTGCTTTTAATACATTATTATTGTATAAGGGAGGCACACGATTAAAATTATGACTGAAAACTGGGTCGCGAATACTGAAAGTTTGAGAAGCACTGTTATAATACATGGTTTTAAGATAGCGTAAGCCATATCTCCTAATTTGCACTTTTAACCGTATATTTTTAGATGGATATTTTACAATGTTTTTCGAGAAACAAATCTGCAGTGAAAGAAAAAAGAGAGAAATTCTCCAATATTGTTATTATCATAACAAAGCACATTTGAAGAAAAAAGTGTATGTAGGCTATTAAATCAGTACCTCGAAAATCCTATTTTTCTAAAAAAAAAGAAGTACAATTAATTTGTAGTAATTATGTATAGCATTGTCATGTATAAACAAATTTATGTTCATTACAAAAATCCAATATCATGTTTGTTCAATCATAGACTCCTGTGATTATACCTCGTGTCCTTTTAATGGTCTCGTGTAATTATTACGTAAACAAAAGTTTTTTATTGAATCTGCTAAAAACAAACTTTACAATGACTTAAACTGCATGTAAATAATTAATTTTAAGACTATTCTAAGGAATAAGTTTGTAATTAATACATAAAAATAGAAGAAAACGTTGCTCATTCATTAATTTTAACTCGGTAGTCAAAATAATATAAGGAGCATTTTTGCACACAAAAATAAACCCAAGAATACTATAGCAGGTACTATTGTTCAGTAGTTTTTGAATATCCTATACTCCTGAAATTGCTGGTTATTTCAGTTTAATTTTCTTTTTGCTGATAGAGAATTTTTATTTTTAGTAATATTGCTTACGAGTTTTGAGTAATTAGTGTTTTATTTTATCTTAAAATGCTGTAAATAATTTAAATCTGCATGTTTAATAAGTTAATGTTACTTTCTGTTGCATATATATTTAAAGATAAAAACTGTAAGCAACGCTATCCTTATCGTCAATAGAAACGGCGAAATATTCGAGATACAGCCAAATTGGTATCACTTTTGGTGACCATAGGAACGCTTCTCGAAATTTCTGGAGGAGTTTATGACGTCATGACCAATAACGTAAGCGGATTGTTCGAGAAAGCAATGGAAGGTAGAGCATAAATAGCGGTCACTTTCTGTAGTTAATTCTACTTCTGCCTACAGCCAATTCATCATTACGTACCTGCCTTTTTAGACACTGATAGTTGTGTCTGAGCTCTGTAGAAGGTGTGAGAAACCTTCTGGAACTTATTAAATAAATTTTTTTACTACCGTTTATCCTGTATTTCAAGAATAGTTTTCGACAGTAAATTCCATCGCTATTAAAGAATCTTTTGCTCTTTAGGACTGATAGCATACACTCCACGAGAGAATCCCGATCTGCACAACAATATTTTTTTTTACAAAATGCTTCAAAAAATATTGACATGTTTATGCTTTAAATAGACTCGTGATGATAATGTAGTATATCAAGCAAAAGTAAGTATTAAATTAACTTTAAGACAATAATCTCTCGATATATGAGTAAGATTTTTATTATGGCATTTGATAATAAAAATAATTCCTACGTTGTCTGAGTGCCTTTGAGATTTGAGTATTGATTTTTCGTCATTCTCACCAACTAGAAGGGATTCAGTTCTATGACGTAGTGTACATTTCGAGAAAGTACTCTACAAGATGGAACTTTCTGTTGGACTGATACGTTGGCACTGAAAAAATTCATACAAGAAAATGAAGAAAAAAAAAGAAAAAAAAATAGCGAATTAAGAAAAAAAGAGATTTTTTTTTTTATTTATTTCAACTATTCAAAAAATTATCCCTTCGTTTCCCTATTCGTTTTGTCCTGCTTTTTTAAAAATTAACTGCAAATGAGGGATCAGTTCAATACTTCTTACATTTTACATTCCTTTTTATCCATTTTTAAGGTAATATATATTTTTTAAATGATAGAAAAAGAATACTCGAATCCATCCGGAGAATTTTGTTAACTCATTCCAAAATTTCATATTATTGTTTTTCAAGTGTGGCTGTGGTTGCCTAGTGGTTATGGTCATGGTCAACAACTCGTGGCGTGAGTGTCGCGAGTTCTAGTCCTGCTGACACTGAAGATTCACCGTTTAGATGGGTGTGTCTTTCCTTTGGTGGGAGTTGCAATAAGATAAGATGCCAGCTCAGATGTCATCCTCGTCTCTTGATCGAGATTCAAAATAACGAGATCCGTCAACACTATCCCTCGTGTTGCTTTATTGTGCGACGTTAAAATAATTCTCACTCACTATTTTGTACGAATACTTTTTGTAATGCTTTCAAAAATAAATATAATTTTAAAATGTAACGCCTCCACATTTAATACCAATTTTAATGAAGGGAAATTTTGCCCTTATCTCAAAGTTTATTCCGACTTTGACAGTGGTAGCTTAGTGGTCAAGGTCACGAACTCGTGACCGACATTTCATGAGTTCCAGCCTAATATCGCAGAACCACTGTCCAGAGAGGGCTGTTGCACGCTAAACATTTCGAGACTCAAGTGTCCTTCCGTTGAAGGGGTGTGGAAGTTAGGAGAGGGGGTGCCAGTTCAGGTGTCGTCATTGTCTCTTGACCATGGTTAAAAATTACGAGGGGTCCGCCACCAATAGCTCTAGGGCAACATTATATAGTGTGAAGTAAGTATAGCTCTCCCTCTTTCTCCAACTTTGACGTTAATCATTAAAATCGGTTATTATTGTGTCTGTTTTTAAAAGCTCCAGGAACTAATATTAATTCTTTTTAAATTTATTCTATATATAATTAAATTTGATAATAATATTATCTATCAGAATAAGTATTTTTTCCTTTAACAATAGGTCAAGTATTTAAAGAGATATAAATATTTACAACCGATAATCAACAAAAATACGTACATCAGATATTTTGCTGTATTTTTATTTTGCTACAATCGTTTTCTTTTAAAATTCAATACACTTTTATTTAATGCCAAAAGAAGATTCAATACATTAATCAAATAATTTTGTGTGCACTAAAGTAGTAAAAGTGTTATCAATATTTTTCAAACTTGTCTTTTTTTAAATGCAGCCTGTTACCATTTTTTTTTTTTTAACTAAGAGACAAATTAAACATTTTTATTTCACTTATATACGTGTATTTGTTTTCTGACATAAGAGAGTAAATAAAGAAAATCATTTGTTCTCTAATCCTGTTATTTATACTGCTTCCTTAAAAATAATGCCTCACAAATGGATGACATTCAAAAGAGCTTTGGTTACTATTGATCGTAATAATATTAGTATCTTTTTCTTGAATTACTTATAATAGATAAATAGGTTACTTACTTATATTATTTTGATT
>BMAV01020502.1:63295-104653 GCA_019973955.1 Trichonephila inaurata madagascariensis | reverse complement strand
GCTGAAACGTCCTCCCGTTGGTGTGGTGTGGTAGTTAGGAGAGGGGGGTGCCAGCTCAGGTGTCGTCCACGTCACTTCACCATGGTTCAAAATTACGTGGTCCGTCGCCAAAAGCCCTCGTGTAGCTGAACAGTTTGACGTTAATATTCAATCAATTATCAATCAATCAAGCCATATATCTTGGAAGAGGAGATTTAAAAGTATATTCCCCTGCTAAGTATGGTCAGAATATTCATAAAAATGGTTATTCTATGTAATTTTAAAATGAGTGGTACTTAAAAGTATCGTCGGTAGATAAAGGGTTAAACTATAAGTTTTATTTCTGCGTGTTGTTAGTCACAGTTTAAAACACAAAAGCTAAACCTCTAAAGTACAAGTCATTATATATAACTAGTGATGCTTGTTAAAAAATTCTTTCTGTAACGTAATGTGTTTCATATATAACAATGCTTTACGGGACATAATCAAAATTTTTCTATTCTCATTCATTACAGTTTGTTTTCTCATCCATGATACAATAAAATGTTAGTTGTTTAAGCAATCAAATAATAATATCCACTATTTAATCATTCTGTGTTCTTGTATTTTAGAAAGAAAATAAAAAGTGATATTAACTTTTATAAGCTATAAAATTTATTGTGTTTGCTTGTTCTGATACTCTTAAACCAGCGTTTCTCAAACTGTGGGGCGCGGCCCCCAAGGGGGCGTGATAACCCAATAAGGGGTTGCGAGCATATTGAAAAGTCGTAAACAAAAGAATACTTAAAAAGATTATTAATTTTTTTGAAGAGTAAGCAAACGAAATTCATTCCGACATGATAAAAAAAATTGTAAAAAAATTTAGAATAAGATAATTTACTTATATAAATGTATCAGTACTGAACTATGTATTTTATAATTGATTTAACAATACTAAGTTAAGAACAAGTTTAATAATTAACAGTGATCCCACGGGCTTGTCAAATATAAAATTATATGCAAAAAATAACATTTATTTTGACAATTTGTATGGTTTATAATTAATCCCTTATTTATCCTTATTTTATTCTTATATATATAATTGATCCTTATTTTATTGAATTCCAAAGCCTACGGAATAATTTTATAAATAGCAATGAGCAGAGAAAAGATCATTTTTCTGAAAGACGTATATATACGTCAGGGGCAATTTACGCACTGGCTGAGCAAGACATTTAATCTCTTAAACGCCGCCTGCATATATTAAGTCGTATTGTAGCTAGAACCTCAAAGTATCGTATTATCGAATTCAATGTCATTGTATGGAGGGGGGGCTCAATGAAAATTAAGATTATGATCGAATATTGGGTCACAAGTATTGAAAGTTTGAGAAGCACTGTCTTAAACTATAGATTTTTCATATTTGATGAAAAAAGGAAAATACCGTGACCAGACACCATATCGCCACTCTGCCTGGGGATAGATCTCATGCAGTCGTCCCTCGGAGCTACAAGAAACATGACCCTGACATCGAATCCTGTCATATTTTGTATTTTTGTGTCTGTCAGTGAAATAAACTGATTTTTGAACTGAGAGAGAGTTTCAATAAATCACAAGAAAAACCAAGGTTATCTGTCACTGGTTGCAGTAATAAATATTTATTTAACATTTCAAAAATGTCGGAATACCTATTGAAATTTGTTTGTATATGAAATGCATAAGCAACGGAACATAATAATTATTATGGTTTTATCTTAAGGTGAAGAAAATATTAACATACACTGAAACTTGTGAAATGAGAAACAGTCGGTAAAAATTTTAAGCTAGAACTGTATGCATCTTGTTACTTGAAGACAAATAGCTAAAACATTTCCCATTCATTTAACATTTAATTATGTTTCCTTCTTACGTTAAAAGGCTTAATTATAGGCATGTACGTGATTTTGTTTGTTTATTTTTCATTAAAATGAAAATAAAGGGAGTTGCAAAACATCTAAGCATGTATTTGTGAATCCAAGTTTTACGTGAATGAATAAAAAACACATCACTTTTTTTTTCTTATTTACTGTAATGAAATCATTTCATCATTTTAAAATGCCAATGAGATGCACTTGTACTTTTAAAAATCGTGAATATTCAGAAACATGACTGCTAATTTAATATTAAATAATGAATAATTAGTTAGAATGTATATATATATGTATATATCTGTATATATATATCTGTATATATATATATATCTGTATATATATATATTTGTATATATATATATACATAGTAGGACCCCGATTTTTGGCCGTAAATTTTTTCACCAAGCCAAAAGGGTTTTTTGATCATTTCTGGAGGTAATTTTCCTGCTCCCTCTTTGATTGCTTTTTGAATCCCTTTTTTTTTGGAAAGTTCTTACTTTACGTCTATTTAATTGTTTTTTAAGTAACCCCATAAAATAATAATCGCAATAAACACAGTCAAGGAGATGGTGTAAGCCATTTCTCAGGAGGCAGAAAATTTATTTTTTAACCTTTCAGCCATTTTATAGTTGATTTTGCAGTATGCCTTGATACAGAAACTTGTTGCAAAACAAAGTTTCCTTCAGGGTAAAGAGGCTGAATTATTTCGACCAAGTGTTTCAAAAATTTATTCTGGTTGTATTTATTATAAATTTTATCCTCGGCCTATAAAAAATGGTTTTGTTAAGCCTTGAGAGGACTTTCCCCCATCCATACCATAACACCTCACGGCCAACTTGCATTTTGTAAAACAGCTGCGTCATTGAGATAATTTTTACGTTAAATGTATTGTATCTTATTTTTGCCAGTTGTGAATGACAGATGAAACAGTGCTTCGTCCGAGGTTATCCATGCTTTGTATCTACCCTTACGTAACACTAAATACAGAGACCAATGTTGTTTTCTTCTTTTTTCTATGGTCTCAACAGACATTTCAAGACAGACAGACTGGTTTATTCACTTTTTTATAGCCAATTTTCTTTATCTAACGACAAATTATCTATTGCGATACCTATAGTTTTTTTGCTGAAGTACTTTGAGGCAGAGGGTTTTCTAAAGTGATAAGTCTTTCCAGCTTCTTTTTTTTCTTTCATCATAAGAAACGGCTTTCGTCCACATTTTTTTCCTGGAGCTTTTGATTGCTATTCAAATTTTATTTCTTTTCAAAGTTCAGATAGTAATCCATTAGCAAAATGTCTTCTCTGATTTTTAAATGCTCTATTTATAACAGCATTTGAGCAAACATACTTCAAAAGCTTTAAAATTTCGTTTCGGTTTTCAGGATCTAATTTCTGAGCCATAATTTACTCCCACTAATAAAAATAGTTAGATTGGTAATTTAAATATTTCATTTTTAAAATATAACTGGCAGCAAAGCGATAAAAATTTACCATTCATAGTTATATGCACTTCACACTAGTTTTGAATCAACCAGTACTAGTGAATTATTAAGCGCCAGTTAACTGAAAATTTTAAAATACTGACTGACAAATGTTTGAGAATCTTTTTTGATCCTGATTCGGAAAAGTTCTTTTTTTGACAGTATGCAAAGAAGAAAATACTGTATCATTTACATCCTGCCACATAAGATATGTTTTTACAGTTTCCAATAAGGTGAAGCATTAGAAAATGTAACAGTTTTGATAAGAGTTTCATTATCAATTTGTATATTAGAATCGCGCTATTCAATTGTTCCGATAAATCACCAGTTTCTAAAAATTCAGCTGCACAAATAGGCAGTCCGTCATCAAATGTAGCATAACCGTTAAAATTCTAAGATATTCTTTTGCGTTGAGGAGTGGGATGTGTGAGATACGAAAGGAGTTTACTGTCCTGTTCAAAATACACACGACAGGTTACACTTATGACTCATCTGCACCTGTTAATTCTAATAACACTCTGCAACCATGACCATCGAAACTTGTTACTTACAAGAAAAATATTTTTTCTGTTCCGGACAAAAAGGATATCATTTAAAAAAAATCCAATGTTTTTTTATTTTTTTTTAACACAAATTTTAAAAGAAGAAAGAAAGTTCAGCTGTTAAAATAATTTGTTGTGATTCGGAGTTTATTATTCTGTAAATAGGGGTTTTTCCCTTCGTTTTAATCAAGGAAAGAAAAAAATTCGTTAAATCACGAAATTCATTAAATTTGGTTTTTGTTAAATCAGGGTTAGACTGTATATGCAATAATAAACAAAATGTTTGAATCGCAATCTTAGTCTCAATAATAAACTGCAGGTTCAAACCTACAAAAAAATTTCCGTTTTGCACGACTTGTTTTCCATGTTCTTGAATTATTTTAAGAACATTCTAAGTGAAAAATTAAATTTAGTGAATTCTTTTTCTTTTTTTTTCTTTTTTTTTTTCATTTTTTATGCAATTTTATTAAGGAACTTTTAAGTTTTCCTTTGCAATTAAAGTTTTTTTTCCTGACTATTAGCCTCGCACATGCAAATTAAATAGTATGGTTTTCATACTTTCGCAAGAGGATTCTATTTATTTTCTTTTTATCTTTTTTGCAATAAACAAGGCTAAGTATAATATTCTTCTGAAGCCATATATGTTAATATTTACTAGCTCTATGAATAATATTATGTAATAAATTAAAAATATTTCTAACCACAAATACCTTGTCCACGGTGCATAAACTTTTATTTCTACACCAGATTGAGTAAAACGTTTTTTCCCCTATAATTAAAAAAATGAATATAAAAGTATTTCATAAGCACAGAATTGTAAGAATTTATTCTTTGAATAGAATTCCATTATGAAATACGGGGTTTATTTTATATCTCTCCAACAAATGTATAGTTACTAACTTATATGATACCATCGGTTTGGAGGGAAAAAACTCGACTGATGAGCTACTATCCGGACAGAAAATGAGCCAAGGATTTAAAAGATGACAATTAGACGGGACAAGATCTGGGCTGTATGCAAGATGGGAAAACACTTTGATACCTTTCAGTATTCTTAAGTTTTTCTTCGTTTGATCTGGTTGAATGTGCTACAGTATTTCAAATGCCGAATATTCAGAAATTCATATGCTTATTAAAATTCGTGACTATAAAATTAGTGTCTGCAACGCAACCACATGAAAATAACTCAAACTGAAGAGCTTTTTCAAAATTCCTCCTAACACACAACATGGCCTCCTATTATAAATGACCCCGTTTGACAACGAAATTTCAGGGCTCACTGGGATGTTGCCGTTATTTCCCCGTGTTTGGATTTCAGTAAAAGATTAATTTTTCTTCCCCAGTCACGATTTGCTCCAAAATCGAAGATCTTGGGGGTTGGAAAACAATTCTTTGCAGACCCTCACTTGCTGTTGCTATTAAGATTATATCAGTTCATGAGGAACTTGTCGACAGTGCCTATTCACGAACATCATTTGGGGGAGGTGTTGATTAATGTTACTTTACGAACTTCACTGATGTTCGATAGATTTCAGCAGAACTTCGTTATCGACAACAAATGGCCGACCCAAACTTGGTTTGTCTTCAAGACTGATATCATCTTCCAAGAAGTGACATCTTCCTACATCTTACAAATTTTGAGCTGTACGGTCATTCATGTTAGGCGGGACCCTCCACATAGTTAATTTCTTTCATTGCTGTTCTTGTGTTCCGACTTTTTTTCTCTAGGAGGAATGAAAAGTTACACAAATTGCTAATTCACCGTCTGCAATTATAAAAGCCTATAACAACTACTTAAGGTATCCGACTACGTTCAGAACCGTGATTTAAAAAAACGCATAAATTGATAATTTTCATGACATTTAGTGTCACTTAGATTAGAATATATGTATAAAATTGTTTTAAGAACATTTTGACAAAAAAAAAATTATTTAAATACAATATTTTGGCGAAAAATTAACTTAGAATAACCTTTTTTCAAAATGTTCTCCTTTTGTGAAAAATGCTTCTATTATAATAATATTTTTCCTGTATATAGCTTATACCTCTGTACAGAGGTTCAACAACGACTTTTGAAAAATTCACATTATTTTCAGAGTTACAACCAATCGAAATAATTATCGGCGTTTTTTTCTTAAAAAATCTCTCCTCTGTTGTTGCAAAACATGGATAAACCCTCTTCTAAGTTATATATTTCAAAAATTCTAGTTGAGCCTCTGTACAGAGGTCTGAGCTATATACAGGCAAAATATTATTATAATAGAAACATTTTTTACAAAAGGAGAATATTTTGAAAATGGGACATTCTATGTTCATTTTTTGTCTAAATATTGTACTTAAATAATTTTTTATTGTAATACTATTCTTAAAACAATTTTTTATACATTTTCTAATCTAAGTGACACTAAATATCATAAATATTATCCATTTATACGCTTTTGCAAAATCACGGTTCTGAACGTAGTCGGATACCTTAAGTGCGAAAAATCACAGCAACAGAAAACAAGGACAAACTATGTTCTAACAAATCAGATCTTCTGCTTAAGAACTATAGATTACACATATGCTATCTTTCGATCTTCCAGTTAAGAACAACATTATATGAAAAAACTTTTGACGCAACCTCATATTAAGTTATAGGTATAATCTTTTAAAAATGCACGCATAGTAATTTCTTTATATCAGATTGTTAGTTATGGGGGAAAAAAACGTCTTTTTTTTTTTACTGAAGTGTTCCTTATTGATAGGAGTCAGTAATGAAAAATCAACCTTGAAAAAATTTATAAGCTTTGTCACATTAAAACGGGGGGGGGGGAAGAATTGAGACTTTTAAACGTTAACTGAAAGAATAAATATTTTTGCTAATAGATGACAGTCCCAGTTAATTATTTCCGAACTTCATTTATTTAACAAAAAAATTGATTTATCATTAAAAAGTCGTCTTTAAACGATTATCATTAACTTCAGTTCTTCGTTCTTCGATTTTATAAATTCTTTTACAAAGAAATGTTTTTGGAATGTTCTTTCGATTACTAAAACAAATATAATACAAAGACTGAATTCTTTAGAGCATCTAATTATGCTCACAGAAATTAAGTACATAATTAAGTGAGAAAGGCAGATGTAATTCAGTTAATTTAACTAACAATAATGAGATTAGAAAGATGCATATCTTTTATCTTCACTGAATATTTGAAAATTAATTTGCTTTTCTTATTAAAATTTTCTTGTTATTAGTGTAACTTTCCCAAGTACATTTTTGATGAGTGAAATATTTTTTTATTTATATCTAACTGTGTTATTTTTAGTATTGATTATCGTGATGTTTTGCCTCTTTACAGACATTCTAATAATGTAAATCTTATCTAAATATTCTTGGTATAATAATTAGTGATAAAAATAAACTAAGAAAACATAAAAGTTGATAACAGAATCAAAATGGCTAATAAATGCTTCTACGGGATGAGAAGACAGTTCAGCTCTAATTTAATCAGCCTTAAAACTAAATTAAGAATTTACATTACACTAATATAACCTGTCTTGTTTTATTCAAGTGAAACATGAATCTTAAACAAAGATATAAATCGTTCACTTGCCATGTTTGAGAGAGAAATTCTCAGAGCTATCTTTGGCCCAGTGCAAAAAGGAGGACGACGGAGAACTAGATTTGAAATGTACAGGCTTTTTCGGCAACCACAAATAGCACAAATCATCCATTGTAATGGATTAAGACGGTTTGGCTATATTTGGAGAAGCTCGGAAGATAATCCCATTAAGATCTTGATTTTTAAAGAAACTGAAGTAACTCGAGCTAAAAGAACTGCACCAATATATGGTTCGATGACATTAAGAAAGACTTAAATATAGTCGGACCTCTATATAACGGAAGTCACTAAATCCCGAAAAAAGTTCGTAAATATGGAAAATTCATTATATAGAGGTTCATCTTTCAATTTTCTTGATAAACCACATAAAATAAATTTAAATTCATAAACACTATCTATATATTAAAAAAAGTAATTATTCACACCTATTTGTAAATTAATATACATTTATTTTATATGTCTTATCTATCAAAAAAAAGAAAGAAAGAAAAACCGCAAGGAAAGTTTCTTGACACCTTTATCCACTTCCTGAAGAATTAAGTGTTTTTTCTTTGATGCTCAAGCACTTACGTTTTGACGTTTTCGAGATACAAGAAACGAAGTTACCAGAGTGACTGATCAACACTACAAATGAATAGAGAGTAGTTCAAGAACACTGGGGCATGAGACAACTCCACTGAGAGGGAAAGGTGATATCAAAGATGTTTCCAGTTGACTGGCAATGGGAGTTAAGGTTTGTTGTTGTTGGAGAGGGGTTCTTGGATGAAACGCATAGAGTTCTATTGCTTTCGGCGAATCAGGCATCTAATAAAACCAGTTCAAGATTTATGATCACCATAAAATGTGTTATAGAGAGAATAACTTGAAATGTTCAGAAATACTTTAACAATAGGGTGAAAAAATCAGAAAAGAAAAAGTTCGTTATATATATAGAAAATGTACTTCGCAATAGAGAGGCTATTTTACGGAGAAAATCGTGAAATGTTCTTGGTTCCAGGAAAAAGTTGGCTATATAGAAAAATTAGCAATATAGAGGTTCGTAATATGGAGGTTTGACTGTATTTGGAAAATTAAAAATTGGAGTGTAGTCGCTACAAATAGAGAACATGTAAGGAGCACAGGGTTAAGGCAGCTTAGTAAAAGGCTCAGTAAGGGGCTGTTATACTTTTGAAGAAGAATTTAAATACTAAGAAATGTTTCAGATCATTTCAATATCCTAAAATAAAAGCTTTTAATTTTTATTTACAATCTCTGTACGCGAAATAAATTATTTAATTTGTTCGCAATTTTCTAATTAGGATGTCTATCATGCAGCAAGTTTTACCTCTAGGACATGAAACATGTCGACAATCAAGTCCCGTTTATGAATTTCTTTACTTGTTCATTTTTCAAACAAACAAAAAAAATGGCGCAGAAAATACGAATAGCACTGATATAATACAAGAAACAAACTAATAAAAAATCATATTTACTTCAGATAGGCTTATCTGATACAAAACTTTTTTTTCGCTCTAATGGGGTGCATATTGGCAACTAAGCCTGGGGACATGGCAAGTCCCCGAATGTGAGAGTCATTTCAGTGTGTGGTGATCTAGTGGCAATTTCCGCTACCAAATTTTGAAGCAAGAACTTATTCAATTGCCGTGATTTAATTTTGCCGAGAGTAGCAACGCCAAGTTGATACCCCCTAGGGATCTTTTATATGCCACATTATTATATGGCATTCTTCACTACGATTTTCGCATCCTGAAAAATTTATTAGCTACAGCCGGAATCGAAACCGGAACCTTAGTCTTACGAAGCGGACACGCTATTTCTAAGCTACCGAGCCGAATTAGAAACAAAACTATTGTCAATGGAGGCATATTTTTCAACAATTTAATAGAAAATTATTCCACCCGTTTTACCCTTTTAGCAACATTTCCGTCCTCGTGGAGATTACGGGATTTTTTTTCCCAAATCGGCTTATATATGGATTTCGAATTTTGGTTAAATTTTTTGAAGAAAAAAAAAAAAAAAAACGAGCTGTCGGCTTATACAAGGATCGGCCTAAATTCTGAATTGTACGTGACCAAGCTTTAGATAAAATAATATACTTCTATAACTACAACCTTTTAAGTCCATAAGCAATGTCATTTTTTTAAATAAACAGTATTATGATGTATGTGGAAGTTTAATTTTTTCTGTGCTCATCTCTTTATTTTTTATTTTTTATTTTTAATGCTCTCATTTTCATATCTAGCGTATAAGGCGCACCCGTAAATTTCGATCCTATTTACAGTGTTAAAAGTGTTCGTTATGCGCTAGAGTTTACGGTACCTTTTTTTTTCTAAATTCATACTAGTACTTCATCAAATATAAAAATACACGTTTAGTGATCTACGAATCTCTAAAGGTAAGCGCGACTGCGTTGTTATATATCATACTGAAACATTGATTTGATCTTTTTTTATTTAAGGAATTTTTTAATGAATTGCATTGGCTTTGTTTACTAAACAAAGTGGCTGAAAGTATGTTTTGTCCAAAAATTTCTATTGAGTCATTATGTAATGAATGCAACTTTAATAACATATATATTTATTCTATTTTTATACTTCAAAAACATTTTTAATTAGAACTACAACTATCTCAATTGAAACATTGAAATTATTCATCTTTACAAAAATTGTTACATAAGAAAATATAAAGGATGCCAAATTTTTTATTTTAATTTCTTTCTCCTTTACCGTCGAATATTCAAAAAATATTGAATAAGCTTAGTACTACAAAGGAGAATTGTCAATTTCTAAAATAATTTATCTTCATTAAAAAGTATGTATATTTAGTAATAAGCCCTATGATAACCTTTTATATCTCACAAAGATTTTCAAAATTTACAAATCTCACATCGTGAATCTTCCCTTTAAAAAATAATCCTTACGTCATCTTTATAAATCCTAATGCACTGCCATGTAATCTAATCAGCAACAAATAAATATAAATTGCATTTATAATCAATCAATTTCAATATTCTTAAACATGACCTCATTGTTCAGTATTCTCACAAATCATCAAAATAGCCCTATTTACAGTACAAAAGAAGAACGCCTCCATGCGATAGGCCTCTACTGCTTTAAATCGCATCCTGGTAGAATTTTATTGGATTACGAAGTAATTTATGACACTTTATACGAAAGGTGATAAAAAATGAATATGTTAATCAAAATAAGGGATCCCAGAGTGCTTTATATTTAGAAATAAAATAGATCCTTGAAAGCAGTTCGTAATTCTTTTAGTTTGTACATAATTATGTTAATATCTAGGATTCCCTCATTTGGCTCTTAATATAATAGCGTGTATTTCTTAGGATAAATTAATTCATGTTCAACTCGAAAATCATAAAGAATTAAATGAGAGAAAGATGTGTTACGTAAAAGTTTACATGTTTAAACATAATTAAACGAGAAATGTGTTAAGAAATTTTCTGTTTTGTGTTATTTTTCTATTCTTATGCAAAAAAAACAAACACCTATTAAAAATATGAAAGATATCTATTTAGAAATTTCCCATTTTATAATGCGTTAGTACAGTGCTTCTCAAACTTTCAATATTTGTGACCCAATTTTCAATTAGAATTTTCATCGATCCCCCCATACAATAACAATGTATTGAATGCAGTAATAATGTACTTTGACGCTAAAATTACATTAAATTAAATACAAGAAGCACAAATTAATAAAATGATATGTGCATTTCTCTTAAGTAATAAATATTTTAAGTAAGTTATCTATAGTTGAGTTGAGTTGAGATTGGTGTTTTATGGCGCAAGAACCAGTATTGGCTATACTGCGCCAAACATTCATAGGTCTGTGGTCTGGACGGGAAAAGAAGAAAAGAAGAAATTGGAGGACGAGGTGGAGGGTCGAAAATAGAGAAGGATCACTGGGGTACCCTGGGGTCGTGACACCCGTGTTTACCAAAGATAGTAAAACCCTTGGGAAAAGGAAAAGATCACTAGGGTACCTCGGGAATGTGACACCCGTACTCACCTAAAGAAGGTAAGCCCCTGAGGGGGTAAGTTATCTATAAGTAATAGGATAAGTATTATATTACTTTTCCATTTTCAGTTAAAATGGAACATATATATATAGATTGCAAAATAATTTATAATTGAATTAAGTATTTATTTCCTCAATCACCGATTTCTATAAGTATAAATGTCAGTAGAAAAATAGTCTAGTCTCTGTTGCTCTCTGTCTTATATCCATCACAACTGACATTTTCGTGGAATTCTGTGAAACCGTCTGAGTAACCTATCGGACGTTTGTGCAACCACCTTCCTTTGAAAAAAATTTGCTCTGCAAGACAAGCCCATGGGAGAGTCATTAATAATTATTAAACTTGTTCTTAAGTTAGTATTGATAAATTAATTATCACATACATTGTGAAGTACTGATACATTTATAAGAAAATAAGTCGAGTAAACGTGTATATATTTTACTTTTTATTATATCAGAATTTTTTGCTTTGCTTCCTTTCCGTAAATTAATAATTTTTTTAAAATCTTTTATTTTCGACTTTTTGATTTGCTCACGCCCCCCACTTAGGGCCATCACTCCCCCTAGGGGGCTCACCCCGGAATTTGAGAAATGCTGATTTAGTATTAACCACAGATATTTGGTAATAATATCATTTTCATTTCAAGTATTTTATTTTGAAGTTTTATGACAGGCTTGGTTGTTTGTCTGATTGCTTATGCCGTACTACAAAGCAACACGGGATGGTTAATTACGCATAAGGCATTTATTTAAGTAAAAAAAAAATATTATTATTATCTCAAAGATTCCATAACTACATATAATTTATTTATATAATAATTATGTATAATATGACTCTCATATAAAAAGTCTTAACACTTAAAAACTGGTATTAATAATGCTTCTAATTTTGTGTGTGGGGGGACCATTATGATATAATTTTCATTGTATATGAAGATTAACATTACTCATATTACTGAGTTGGTTCAATTAAATTAGAGTTTATTGAACCAATTCAGTAATATAGAATAGAGAGCATTATTATTTAGAAGAATTATTAATACCAGTTTTTAAGTGTTAATGAAGACTTTTTACGAGAGTCGTATTATACTCGTAAATAATTATTATATAAATAAACTTTATGTAGTTATGGTCCATTCCTAATATTTTTTTTATTTTATAAGGAAGCCTTAGATTTCTTCTTAAAACCTTTCAACCAATAGACATGGATTTTAAAACCTATAACCAATTGTTTGTGAATGAAAACATTTAAAGAAGAGGGAAATTATAAACTATTATATATTGTAAACATAATAACAAAGGAACTATATTATTTTTTAAATTTCCAACAGTGATTTTTTTTAAATATTGGTAACCACAGCTAAATGTGACTAACTAAAAATAACTTATATATATGTTGTTGTTTTTTTATGTGAAAAAATAACTGCTATTTTTTAGAGTACTTGTTATTTTTCTTTCCAATACATTGAAAAATAAAAGAGTACGTTGTCCACAAAAATTTTTTGTTAACCCTTGAGTATATAAGAAAAAAGAAGAAAATCTTCTTTACGCTACAAATATAAATCTTTAAATAAGAAGCTTTTTTTAACATTGTTTAAGAAAGTTTCTTTTTTTTTATTCCTAAGCCTCTCTATCATTTCGGTACATTATCTTTCCAATATGTTTTGTTGTTTTTTTTAAATTGTGTACTTGGGAATGTTTTCAGTGATTTCCTTAGCCCGTATGAGCTCTAAGACTGGTAAGTAAAGCTTGTGTCGAACCGCGCAACAAAGCTCTTACAATAAAAAGATATTGCAACTGAAAAATTCTCAAAAAAGATTTAAATATTTAAATTTCCGAATAAATATATTTATGTATGTATAGATAAATATATTTATAAATGCTCTTTAAAATATATATATCAACGCATATCATATATTGCATAAATATATTTAAACATGCTATTTTATAAGTTTAGGTTTACATTCATTCTATATGTAACCGTGTAAAATCCATTATTACCATGTAAGTGTAAAATCCGTTATTACCATGTAAGTGTAAAATCCATCATTTCATAGAATAACTAGGTATTTCATGAAATAACTAGACAAATCAGTTAAAGTCTATAAAACTATTGAATTATATGATTTAACTAGGTATTCTATAGAATAATAATTACTTGATCGTTAAAGTATGAAATACGTCACTCGAAAACTCTTTAAACCAATTCTAGCTGCTTTTAGTCAGTTTTAAACCTTTTATAGCCGTTTTGCAATGGCTTGTGAGTATACCCTTCCTTCCATTGCTTTTAAATGTGAATTTAAACGGTTTATTTATGTAAGCGTTTTGCATTTTGGAATATTAGCAAATAAGTTCAAGCAATGAATTCCGCAGGAATGGGTATAGGACCAACATGTAAATAAGAAGGATTCATGTAAGAGAAATTTTAATATTTGTTCCATGTATATATATATATATAAGCGTGGGACAAAGGAAAGAAGTACTGCATTTACTTGCAAAAAATTATTCATTTTAACGCGAGAAGTAAAAAGTGATAAAACAGCAGAGAAAAAAGTACTACGTGATTATTGACTACTCCAACATTATGATATTCTTGAAGTTCAAGGAGTGGAGAAAAGTTAATTGAGACAGTAACAGATGTGTGTGTGTGCAAAACATATTCTCCCCCCCCCTTCTGTTTTCCTAACTTTAGCATTATGAGCAATAATAAACTGTATCATTTGTTTTTCCTTATTATTTTATCAATTAATCATCCTCAATAGGGGTAAAATGTATTTTTCGACAAGTTATGGATATTTATGATCAATTAATTAATAAAACAACTTTGAAAATGTTTATTTTTCACTTTAAAGGTCTGCCTCTAGTTATTTCATAGAATAACTTGTTATTTCATAGATTATATAGGTAAAGTATGAAATTGTTAATCTGTAATATAAATAGTTTTACTGACTTGACTAGCTATTTCATGAAATACCTAGTTACCCTCTAAAATGACTGAATTATACACTTTAACGACAACATATATAACAAAATTTTTATATTTGCTTAAACTCATTCTTTTCAAGTTTCCACTATTATTTACATTTTAGGTATTTCAATTCATTAAAATAGCCCTAGAGTTTATTTTGATGTTCAATTTTAATAGAAGACAACACAATTCTCAAAAAATAGATCCTTTGTTGTATAAAATTTGTGCGTGCTCTTGTATTTAGAAAATCTCCTTTACTAATCCCCATTATAAAACATTGAGGTGCCAGACTAGTTCGGAAATGTGATATTGAGAATGTGTAAATGAACAGTTGTTTGATATTTAGTATCGTCTGAATTAGAATATACGTATAAAATTGTTTTAAGAATATTATTCTAATAAAAAATATTTAAATGTAATTTTTTTGGCAAAAAAATATGAAGAAAAAAACGCAAACTTTCAAAACATTCGCCTTTTATGAAAAAAGACTTCCATATTAATAACATTTTGTTTATATATAGCTAAAATTTCTCAACGGCCAGAATTGGGATTTTTGAAAAACTCACATTTTCATAGTTATTATCAATCGAAATATAATGACCGGTGTTTTTTGTTCAACTTTTTCTACTCTGATATATTAAAATACGATTAACTCCACTTCCAAGTTATATGTTTCAAAATCCTAGTTTAGGCTTTGTGCTGAAGTCTTTCCAATATAAAGGTAAAATAGTGTTATTATAGAAGATCGGTAAGTTAGCGGAAGCGTGCTCAACTCGTAAGCCCAAGGATGCATGTTCAATCCCAGCTGGAGAAGATAAATTTTCTTGATGTAAAAATTGCAGGCACGCATGTCATATGATTATGTGCTATATAAAAGATTCATTGAGTATCAATTTGACTCTAGCAGTTTCGGCAATATTTAGTATCCGATGACAACTTGAATTGAATAAATAAATTCGAGAGTCAAAAACTTCGTAGTGGGAGTTGCCACTAGATGGAGCCACTAATGAAATGCCTCTCACACTTGGGGATTTGTCATTCCGCAAATTCTTAGCTGCCAAAATTCAACTCATTTGAAAAAAAAGAAGAAAAATTCATAACATGATAATGTTTTGAAAATATGTCATACTTCATAAACTTTTTGCCAAAAAGCTGCATTTAAATATTTTTTTTATTATAATAATACTCTTAAAACAATTTAATACATATATTGTAATTCAGGTTACATTAACTATGAAAAGAATTATTCATTTATACTCGCTTTCAAAATCCTTGTATCAAACGTAATCGGATACCTTATTAAAATATAGTTTAGTTAGAAGTTTTATCATAACTTAATAACTCAATTCAAAGATATGGAACAATTCAAATAATTGAATTATAAACTGTTACATAGGTTATTAAGTCAATTAAATAACTACTAAAATATACAATAAAATAAAGCCTCATAGTTATTAGTTCTAAATGCACTTCAAAATGCAGTAGCTACTAACGAACTCTTAACGCAATTGTTCATATGTAAAAGGAGAACAGCTCTGTCTTCCAGAACGGAAGAAAGTTTTAGTACTTCTGACTTTTAAGCATTAGTTTCTCGAATCAATTCAAAACTTCTAAAAGCAAAAACATTTAATCTCTGTGAGTCATTCCCTTTCCCAGTTTCTACGGCTTACATCTCTAGCAAAGCCTGATAAGTCAAGTATTAGTCTCCGGAGTCCTTTCAGTCCTCTGAAGGATCATTGAAACGCATTCTACCACTTAATTTAATTCTGCCGGAATACAACATACCAAATAACAGCATATACTGGGAAGCGTCGATTGATAGGCGCATATCCTATTAATTAAAACTAAACTATCAAAAGAGAGGATGTGAGAAAATTTAGGGATAAAAAAAGAGAGAGCTTAATTGGTTTTATAGGCGGAGCTCCTAAGTGTTGAGGTTATTTAGTGGTTGTGCTTAAGAAAAACAATGTCTATGTGTCTCCTTCGTTGGTTTAGCTCGTTACTTCTAATTGGGAAACTGATTAAAATCTTTAAAAAAAAATAATGAGGGACAAACCTTACTCATCACACAAATGGTGCATTATTTTGTTTATTATAAATTGTTTAAGAAATGGATGATAATAATTCTTGCATTAAAGGAAGGAAAAAAGTCGAAATGAAATGAAAAATTGCTAAGAATTAGTTTTTTTAATGTTAAGCATGGTTGTGCCTTTTTATTTACTTAAATTCAAAGGTTACTTTGAAAATGGTGGAACTCACACACACACACATATTTAATTATTTTCTATCTTTATGCAGAAAGAATCTGATTTTTTTCTTTTTATGTTAAATTTTCTTGATTAAAATCGTAGCTTCTTGACATTTCGAAATTGTTTATCGACGAAAACTCCCGCATAATTCAATTCACATTTTACTATATTAAGAATATATTTAAAGTAGAGTTTATTAAAAATTCCTTCACTTTATAAAATTGTTTCATCTCTTTTTTTAAAATGGTGTAGAATACGATCTTGTTTTCGCTACAGATGTTCGTTTATAAAAAAAGGAATATTTAAGTTGTTTTATGCGGAAATAAATCTGCAATGTTCTGTATTTCCTGTATATTTTGGTAAACTTGCTGCTACACATGATAATAAGATGAAATGATTTTGAATGTAATTTTTAATACGCTTAAATCAAGAAGTTATGGAAATTTTCCCATTCTTTACATTTACAATTTTGATGAAGTGTGTGATATTTATTGCAATATACAAATTAATTATTTTTCGTTTCTTCTTAAAGTCTGCCTTGCCTGTTTCGACTTTAAAGTATGAAATACTATTTTATATTTAAAGCATCGTTTACTTTACTATTGCAAATCAAATTTGTTTTACACAATGACATTTTTAATTTTAATGTTGATATGTAGTTTGACTTATATTCCATCATATGATTCATTTCTGCAGTACATTCTCTCAAATTAATGTGATAAATAAAAGAGAAACTTTGTTTTTGCTATTTACTTTAAAGCTAAAGAAATATATTTAAATATTTCATAAGAAATTTATTTACTTTCTTAAGGTAATACTAGCTTATAATGTATGTATAAGCTAAATATAATTAAATGAGTTAAAACTAAAGCTATACTATCTACAATGGAATAGATTTTTAATATTACCTTGAGTCTTTTTTAGACTTCAGCTATTTTTTATTAAAATTTTTGAAGCAAAAATAAGAATTTATTGATGTTCATAAATATTTTTGTTTTTGAAATAAGTCTACTATATTAATGTAGCCAGTTTTAAATTTATGTCATAATAATGAAATTAAATTCAGCATAAAAAAAAATTAATCACTTACATTACAATCTGTCAAGTAATTGCAGGATTTATTTGTATATTTTACTTAGAATATCGTAGCAGTATTGTTTGATGTATGTGAACATGTTTAATACGGTTAGAAATAGCAGAGCTTAATATCCCTAGACATCAACGGAAGATATCATCGGGGTGTAGCTACAGTCGTATCAGCCTTATCAATGATACGGGGCCCCCAAGCTTCAGGGGCCCTAACATGTGTAACTACGGTCCCACTAACAGGGATCCCATATCTAAAAAAAGGGCCCCGAAGGAATTTTTATACAGGGCCTCTTCAGATCTAGCTACTCCACTGGATACCATATAAATATTCCAACTAAATACACACCGCAAACACTTCCAAAAAACTTGAAATACTGTCACTTACGAAAGTTACGAAGTTTTCTAAAGATAATTCTGTCTGTACTACATTTATCAAAAGTGCACAAAAAGTGAAAATATTGAATTTGTGATTTCTCCTTAAATTTGATTCAATCTGATACTTATTTTTTTTTAAATAGTTATCCGTATGAAAAAAGCAGTTTTTTTCTGCTAGTTAATGTCTGTTAGGGATAATAATGAAATTTGTTATGTAGTTTTTCATAAAATTTATTTTAAATGCGCTTTGAAACCATTTAATAAGATACTATAATAAATTTTAAAAAATTATAGTTATAGTTAAATTATAGAAAACAAGGTAATGGTGATGCTCATTTCAATATACTGTATTTGCTACATATAAACTGTTTAATTACTATACAATTTATTTTATTCGTGTCATTTTAATGAATAACGTTGCTGAGTCTATTCTGACGCCATCTATTGTACATAAATGAAACTAGTTTAGATTGATAAATGGCCAAAAGAAAAGGAAAAACTATTATTTATATATATAAAAAAATATTGTTTCTCTTTTTTTTCCCTCTCTCTCTCTCTTTAAAAAATACATCTTAAAATAGTTTTCAGTTTATTTTTATCATGATTTTAACTGTTGGTAAACTTATAAATAAAGGAATATGCTATTTTTTTATTGTACATAATTTTTTAAAATTCAATAGCTTAATTAAAAATTCTTAATAAACTCATAAAAATTAAGCATAATGCTAATTAAAAGAAACTCATATAATAAAAATGCATCGAAAAATTTTGACGTATCCTACCTCTAACAAGGCTGTCAAATCCTTAATAAAAATTTAAGAAACATTAAATAATAGTAAATTAATTTATTCTATAGGATTAGCATGTACCAGATTCATAGACTTGATACACTTTGATTTATGGGAGGATAATAGATAAAAAGTATAAAATTCGTATTATATGTATAATTAATTTCATCTATATTTCTGTCGTATATATAGTTGCCGAGAATGCTAATAAAAATTTAATTAATTTCGTTTGCAATAATTCGGCAATTCATATTCAAATCAATTTTTGTATTAGTAGCTATAAGCACAAGCTACTCTAAACTTTAATCAGCCACTTCATCATTTATTCACTGGATGTTTCATTCAAGTTTCGTTTCAACAAAAACTTGTTTCATGCGTACTGTGTCTTGTTAAAGTTAAATCAAATAAATAACTAAATAATAATAAATAATCGAAATTCGAATGAAAAATACGGATTATGCATCTGAATTTTTTACGAAATATGCATAAAATCTCCTGACGATAATGCATTGCTTAATTTAATAAAAAATTTGATTAAAAGCTTACTAATAAATTCAAATGAATATTGAAAAATAAGTTAAAAAAATGTATATAGTTATTTATTATTTATTCATTAAATGTATTTCAGAGGGAAATGATTCTTGTTTTCAGGTAAAAATTAATAAGTACGATTCATATAATTTTAGAAAATAATTGAATCTTGTATTGTAAGTATTAATAATAAATGAATAAACGCAGTATTTTTAGCATTCATCAGAAAAATTAGAATTTTTACTAAAGTAGGTTAACACAGCACCAACATTTATCAAAGAAAAATCATTTTTCCCTTCTAATAGTAAATAGAAAAGCAATGTATAAGCATTATAAACTGGTTTTTAATTACCCTCAAACTGCCACACATTAATAGATAATTTTTATTTAAATTGGTTTTATATAACAAATTAAAATATTTGTTTAAGGATTAATATTTCATATATGTAGATTCCAAAAGCTAAGCACTCGATGAAAACTTTCAATTTTCAAAAGGGTATTTGAATTTAATAAGTTTTAAATCTCAGCGAATGTATATGGAAGTGTGCAGTGCAAACGTATTTTACAGAAGATCCCCCCCCCGGAGGGGGAAAATTAGGGGGCGGGGGGAGAGGGCCCCATTTTAAAGAGTTTAAATAGATGCTATAATGCGAAAGACATAAATATTTGTTTTAATTTTACTTTATTCATGTTTCTATGACTAAATGAAAATAAATGGCAGTTAATGAGTATTGGCGTGTTATCTGACACACATTCAATCAGGGCAGTCAATACAAGATTTTGCTCTTTTTTTCGCATTGATCATTCATTAATTTCTCGATTATGGAAATAATTTCAAACAAGTCACATGGTTGTTCACAGACAGTTCACAACGAATGTTCTCTAAATTCCTGGAGATTACCACTCCCTCTAATAAATGATATATTGCTATAGCAGCCAATCGGAGTCGACAAGCCCTCCATAACTGTTACATCCGTACCTATGAGATAGTATCTCCTAGTAGTATGCTCTAAAAGCTTTAGATCAAGAGTGAGCAGACTTTTACAGGGTACGGGCTACTTCTAATTTTTTCAAGGTGTTGCGGTTCACTCAGTGGCGTAGATATGGTGAGAGAAAAAAGTCTACAATATTTATTATAACTTAATAATAAATACGAATATGTACTTTTACCTACATAACTACAATAAAAAAGCTTACCCTTTTAAAGTCACGTTTAAAGCAAAACGCAACATACAAACATAAGAATAGCCACAAATATGATAATAACATATGATGCATTAATTATCAAACATTTCAAAATACATTAAAAATAAATCATATTCGTCTATAGTTCTCGTAGTTTTAGTCAGCAGAAGACTTATTCTGCAGGTACAGTCGTCCATCGGTTTTTAATTACTAGCGGCTGATCTTCAGGCGGTCACCCCAAAATGTCTTGGCGGTCCACCTGTCAATCGTGATCGACTTAATGCCTAACCCTGCTCTAGATGAAGGATATGGGCACCAGAGTACTATATAGTATATTTGTGTTTCACTAACCCTCTATTGCAGAGGGGCAGAATTAAATTAGTGTAACATGTCAAGTGGATTGTCTCGGGTTGATGTAAAGTATTGTTCACGGACAAATTTAGATATTCCCCGAAGATGTAAGTGCCTGGAAAGAACAAGGTACACGCAATCATACCAAGAGAGTCATAAAACGTCACGTATTCCGGAATGGTAGCGTCATCATATAGGCTGGGGTTTAAGAGGGACATTGCACTGATGTGCACATCTTTAAAGGTGATTATGTGATGGATGCTCGGTATAGGAATAGAGTTCTTCTGTGCAGTAATATTTTTTGAACTCCTCCACACGAGTATTAACGTGCATCCAAAGTAGACCAAAATCGTTGAAGAGTTCCAGAAAAGTGAGGATTTTCTAATGTGGAGTGACCAAAGTATTCCCCAGACCTTAACCTCAATAAAGCTCGTTGCAAGGCTTTCGGTGCTGCAATCTTTGTAACGGGCCTAATCTGAACGTTTACCATCTTCAGACAATTTCAGGGAATTTAAAAATGTCCTAACAGAGGAATATATCCAATGCTAACATCTACATTGGTTGATCACGACCAAATCATATTTAACAACAATTAAAAAATTCTATAAAACTTTTCAGCCGTTTTTATATTAATATAATCTTTTCAAGGATTTAACATATACTTCATCACCCATTAATAAAATAGATAAAGCGATGCATTTAAATATTAAAATGGAAATAATATTAACCGTACGCTTAATAAAACTGAATTGAGAAAAAAAAAAGATTAAGTTCGCTATGTACCTTTGCACAGGGATTCAATGTCACACTATAAATACTAATAAAATAATTTTTTTTAAAAAATGAGACATGAGGACAAAAAATGAGGAAAAATAAAAGTTTATTGCAATATTTGAAACGAGACAAAAATTTATACACGTCAATCACATTTTTAACACGTCGGTTGATCCATTTAATAAATTTACAAACTATTGCATTGTATTTAAGGCTCTTAAAACTAATTATATATATAAGTTGCTTAATGGAAAATCACTTCTCTCAAACACAGAATACGTATACATGTATTATAAAACTCATTCCAACAATACACCTCCCTACTCATAAAAAAATTTTAATTTCCCCATCACGTCTCAAAATTTATTCCCTTTCCATATTTTTTGCTTAAGTACTAAACTTCGTATATTTAACTGCTCATGACATTCAGTTCTTATAATGTTATTAGAAAAGAATATTCTCAAAAATGTTCTGAAACTTTCTTCAAAAATTAAATTGCTTTTATTCTGTTTTATACGTTTACCATTTCTTCCCTTAACTTGAATCATTTTTCCAGTTTTTGGAATGAAATGCATTTATCAGAAATTTATTTTGACTTCGAGAAAGCATTTCACTTTCATAATTCTAATTTTTTTCATCCTGTTTAAATTATTTTCATAGCATTAAAAATATACGAATATTTGTTCAAAAATTGCTCAGGCGGAATGTTAAATTTTATTAGCTCAAAAAGAAAAATTATAATTGCAGCCTTTATTACTTTTCAGCAAGAAGTGTTATCAATTTTTCTCCCAGTATTTAAAGAAATTATTTCCTAAAATTTAAAGTAATGTGACAGATACCCTGTGCGTAAGCCAAAGAAAGACTTAAAAATTGAGGAAAAGAAATTATCCTAATGTTTTTCAAACGTTAACTTTACAGAAATATTATTATTACACACAAATACACATGTATATATTTGTATATGTGCATATTGTGTATAGGTATTATATATATATATATATATACTCATTTGCTTTCCTATTTGGGGGGGCCGTATCATAGATACGGAGGTAGCTATACCCCTGAAACTACGTATAATCAGTCAAAACAGTAAGAAATAACTGCCACAGTAGTACAATAACAAACTTTTGGCCTTAGGAATCAGGAATGGAGGTTTTAAACATGTTTTGGGGCCAGCCAACCTTCACCTGTAATTTCCCTATACTACTGCGCTATAGGAAAAGAAAGAACTATTATATGTATACATATATGTAATTATTACAAAATAAAATACACTAATGTTAATTTAATAATATAACCGAAAAATTTAATAAACTACTTATTAATATAGTTATAAATATTTGTATTAAACACTGCAAGATAATAAAACTTATCACGTAAACACAACATCTGGTTAGTATTTCAGATTCATGAAATATATTGTTGGAAATTTTATCAGCAAACAGATACTACATACTCATAAAATGTTAACAGAACTAGGGGCTCAGAACTATATAGTATTTAAATTTGGCAAATGCATAAATTAAAGTTACATTGCTTCATGTGTACTATGTTTTTAAAATAAAAAAAAAAGATTGAGTACACTATAAATCCCGTAAGACGTTTTTAGATGATTTTTTTTCTTTCTTGAATTACCTTCATATAAAAATTAGAAAATAACTGTCTACAAAAATATAAGCAATTATTTAAGATCTTTAATGTTTCAAAAATTCCTTCTTTTCCTCCAAGTTCAATGATGGTTATCTAGAAATTTCCATCTTAAGACAAATAATTTTACTAACTGGGGCCAAAAATATTACTTATAGTCTTTTTTTTACGGAATTTATTTTATAAAGTATGCTCCATGTCTTAAAAGCATAAATGTTTCTTTAAATGAACATCAAAGAATAGCAGGATATATATATAGTGCAATCATTTTCCATTTTTTAAAAATAATTATTACTTTATATATAGTATATTTATCAGTTAACATTTTGAAGTCCTTGAAAAATAACTGATGCTTTAACTCTTTCTTTTTTAAAAGCACATTTACATTTTAATTGTCAAGTTAAGCATTCAAATTAATTTAAACGTTTAATTCATTTAAACAATCTTTAAGCATCCATTTAAACATTCAAATACTGAATTCTAATTTTTCATTTCAAAATAGTTTGAATAACCTTTTGGATTTATTTTTCTCTTTGCAATTTCCGTTTATTATTTAATGTTTGGAAAACCAAAACATGATTTTTTCCCCTTTTCTTAATACTGTGCACAAATACAGTTGTTTTTTATTATTCAGGACAAATTATCTGAAAAAAGACCCTTTTTTCAAGAATTACTCGATAAGGCTAATTGCTGGTGTTTTGTTTATTGTATGATTAGAGAAAAATGCAGATAAAAAAAACGAGAAAAGTTTCTTTTTTCCCTCTTAAAATTTCCTCAGAGTGGTTCTCAAATAAATATCCTTCAGCTTAGGTAAACAGCTTAGGAAATAAAAGTAATTAATGAAGAAATTATGTAAATTGCCATAATAAAGTTTTTTTAAGCTTTCCGGTTATGTGTTTTTTTCTTCCCAGAGGCTTTGCTGTAATCAGCTTTGAAAACTTTTCCAAAAAAAATTTCTTCGACATCGTTTTCGATTTTAAAGTATATTTTTATATCCTCTTTCGTTTTATCGGAGATAATTATCTACGTTTTCCAAATCATACAATTGGAGCATTTAAATTGTGCAACTTTTTTTTTTATGTATTGACCACAAAAAGGGGAGAAGGATTAGCATATAATAAAAAAAGCTCATTTTTAGTTGACTAAATTTTTGACAGATGAAAGAGAAACAATCAATCAATCAATATATATATATATATATATATATATTGATTGTATTGAAATATATATATTTCATTTAACGTTGTTGGCTAGCCATAAAACTGGATAAACTCTACTTTATTATAAAGCTGTGCTCAGTCAGCAATGTTTATGCAACAGCATGCTTCTTTTTATGGTTTCAAAAATTTAAATTATTTTTTTTTTAATCTTACAAAGGGAGGGCACGACTAAGGAAATTCATTCGGGGCCGAGACTTGGTGCAATAGTAGTACTCCTTTAGGATGTTCAACCCTCAGCTCAACCTTTCATAAATAAATTTATTTAATTTTAAAAATAATTAAATGAAATGAAATAAAAGTTGATCAATTAATCGAACCCTGACCTCGAGCATAGTATGCAGACGATATATCAACCAGGCTACAAAATCGTTGAAGGAAATTAAAACTCAATTGTATAAAAGTTAAGCATGAATTTCGAAGGCTATTTTCTCCGAATTGACAAGCCATTCGGCGGAATTACATTGAGGGTTGAACACCCCAAAGGAGTACTACTATTGCACCATGTCTCGACCCCAAATGAATTTCCTTAGTCGTGCCCTCCCCTTGTTAGCGTTTTTAAATCACTTCCGGCAACCGCAGTAGCCTAATGATCAAGGTCACAAACTCAGGTAATGAGTTTGAGTCCAAAATCGCTGAAGACCCACCTGTAGATGGGGCCAATGTACGTTAACTATATTGAGGCTCATATGTCTTCTCATTGGTGTGGTGTGGAAGTTAGGTGAGGAGGCGCCAGCTCAGGAGCCATCCTCGTCACTTGACCATGCTTCAGAATTACTAGAATCGTCACCAACAGTCTTTATAATGCCAGTTAAAATATCAATCTCACTCATTCACTCACTCAAATCATTTCTGAGTCTCAATTACAGAACATAATAAACATAAATTTTTATTATAAACATGCAAATGTATGGTTTCTGAGTTTATCACGCAGAGTTAACTTACTGTTTTATGCTATGGAAAGCAATTTTCACTTTAATAAAGCAAACAAGTTAATTTTCAAATTTATATGAATTTTTTTCCAATGTTTGGGGTTACAGGAGAAAGGAGTGATCACTACTCTGTTGAATGTGCGCAATCAATTAAAAAATATACCAAAAATAAAGACTATTTATATAATTAAATATTTATTATTTCAATATGCATGTATATCAGGAGGTATGTACATATATCGGTTTACAAATTTATAATGTGAGATGGATAAACATAGATGATATTTATAACGATCACAATTTTTTATTCAATTAAATCTGGTATGAGACAGGATTACTTAAGAAAAAACTGTGAAATATACTTCATAATGGGAATTGATAAAAAAAAATAGTACAATATAAGGCGAATATCTCCTGGATAATACCAATTTTTTAAGCGCTTTAATAATATATAAAAAAATATTTAATTTAATATAGTGCACGTTTCTTACAATGTTAAAACAACCCTAGAAATATACTTTGAACTGCAGGATATGGTAGAAAATCAATTAAGAAAAACTATCTACAACTGAAAAAATAAATTATTTATTTTTTCCTGGGAATTTTTCAAAAGAATTAAAGAGCGGAAAATTTAAAAAGTTAGATCTGCCTCAGCATACGAGGACGTGTGTCCGGAAATTACCATTTTGGAAAACCTTTCATAAAAAAAAAACTTTTTTCAAAACGAAATTTATTTTTACATGAAAAAGCATCCAAAAACTATTTTTAAGCATAGATACCCCCATTGTGCAGATATTTGTCATAATGGGAAACCAACCTGTCTATACCCTCTTCAAAGAAAGATCCCACTAGTAAAGAGCGTTGAAATGTGTAGAAACTCACCAAAAAGTAATCTTATTGTAAACCGTCCGTTTTCACGAATTTCCTCATTCTATTTTTCAACCAAACCACCCATGACAACAGAAAGGCTGACCACTCCGCGCTTCTTTGAATACGCACATCACTGAATTATCCAACCCACTTTCTTACAATTCCGTCACTCATTAAATTTGCAACATAAATCTCTACAAGTTGAAGATGAATTTGAACTGGTTTAACATTCCTTGCGTTCAAAATCGGATTACAGAACGCATTTCACAATTGGCGTTATCGCGCGCGCGCGGCAGTCATCTTAAACATTTTGAACGCTCAATAACACGAGTAAAAACAATACAACATCACTGTAATGGTGTCACTGGACTGGCAAGCAACTTGAGACACGTGTGCGCAAGAGATGAATTTCGATATGACCATTTCGGTTGTAGTAGAATGAAACGTGACGTGACCTGGAGGTCGCAGGTGTAGGAGGGTTCTGAGAAGAAACAGGCATGATCTTAAAAGTGGGGATACTTTAATTTTTATATCTAGTAATTTATGAATGGTATATAACTTATAATTGCCAAACCTATTAAATCCTGATTCTTAATATAATTTATAAGATATTCAAAATGACTTAACTGATGTCAGAGCTTCTTATACCAGTCCTTCTCAAACCACGATAGCTCGGTACAGGTCCAATACTATTTCCTTCCACAACTTCAGGTGGATTATTTGATGAATATTAATTTCAGTCCACGAGACTTCCAAGTCGCAATTCACTTTCTTTATTTCAAGATTTCAAGATTTCATGATTAACCTCTCACATCCCCAACGTCAGCGTTTAAAAATCATTTACATTTGCATAAAATCTAGTCATCTCTATAGAAAGCTTTTTCAGACTAAAAAATCATCGTTAAATAATAGTTTCCCCTAAGAGGATTAGTTCAAGAACCACGAATAAAACCCGTTTCAAACGATATTTAGTTTCTGGAAAGGCCTAGTATATTTCAATAAGTAAAAAAAAAAATATATATATACGATTATTTTGTCTCACACATTGATATTTATTTTAACTGATAATAGAAAAGTCAAAATTTAAAAGAACGCAGCATCTATATCTAAATCTGAAATTATTTCCCGTCGCGATTCCGTACCCCTCTCAACTTGATTTAAGTTTTATAAAATGGACAATGAATTAAGTAAATTGTTGCTTCAAAGTGAGCATTTTGTGTGTTTAAATAAGCATTACACAAATCAATATTAAGCCCTTTCTGATTTTATAACTAAATTTATTTGCCTAATCTGAACCCCCCTCCCCCCTCAATATCACATTTTTCCTGTATTTGATTTGTGTGAACCTCTTAAGAGAAAACTTTTTCAAAGATTTTGACATAGTGAGAGGCTTTGCTTTATGTAAGTGTTAACGTACGTTTTTGAACCCTAAGGTTTAATCTTGGTCTCAGTTTTTTTTTTCCAAAATGCGAATACGAAGGTGCCACGCGTAATAAATATATATATCATAAAACAAATGAACAATGACTTAGTGTTAAATACTAAACATTAAATGTTACTTTTCTTGATTAATTTAGTACTCCAGAAAGTTCTAGATCTGTTGGATTTAGAACTAAAATACGGAGAACAAATCACATATAATTTTGAATTATTATAATTTAAAATTTTCATAATATCTCCTTTTTACCAAATCATTCTTACTCATCTCAGAATTGATATTGCTGTACAGTTTCATAATGTAATAGAAACGTGAACATTTTGGCAAATAAATTATGAACAATCAAGAAGAAAATAGACCTCACAATCTACAAAATATATATGATTAAGTAGCCTTTAACTCAGATAAATCAGACCAATTAAAATTGAAAAGCAGATAAGACAATTAATATTGTGGTCTCGGAGTATCCTAATGACGATGATTCGAGTCATGCTGCCACTGAAAACCCACCGTGTAGAGTGAGCTGATGCACTTTAAATCTGTCAAACTCAAAGCCCTCCCATTGGTGTGGTGTGGTGTGGTAGCCTTAGTGGGTATCATCTCAGGTGCCATCCTCCTCACTAACAACCCTCGTGTTGGTTTATAATCTACGTTAATATAACTCTCATTCCCTCTCAAGACAATTAATGTCAAGCACTTTAGTAATTTTATGACGAAAATACATATACCATAATAGTGCACCATTGAGAAAAGATATACTAATGAGGCAAAACTGTTAGCCAATTACTAAAAAATTTTAAATAACATTAAATATTATTTTATTTTAGAATTAGAAATTCTAGCGTGCATTTTTATGAACTTAAAATACAAAGAAGGCCTTAATATACAAAATTAACATATAATTAATACACAAATAACTTAATATACAAAGGCATATGAAATATAAAGTGAAAATATATAATATTAGTAGTTTTCCCATAAATGCGAATAAATTTCAAAGAACATGAAGAATACACGAAAATACCAGGATAAATTGATAAAATAATATATGAATAAAAATGTAATACACATAAAATAGCATGTAAAATGTTAACTTGAATATAAAAAGAAAATAGAGAAGTAAATTTTGTCGAATAAATTCCAAAATTTAAAAATAATATATATATATATATATATATATATATATATAACTCATAAAAAATAACTGAAATTTAGTTTATGTTGCTTATGTATATTCATAGCACCCTTTCAACATAAAGTTATCCATATTTTTCAACCTTCCTTCCCTCAACTTTTCAAAGCACCTTTAAGAATTTGGATTTTGTAAGTAAAGAAGGTATTTTTTGAACACAGCCTTACATGTCGTGGGTTTCCAAAAGAGTACAACGCAGTTCCTGACTTAGCTGAATTTAAACGACACTTAAATGGAGATCGGCCATTACAAGCGCTCGCTATCTTCTATCTAGCTTGGAAATGCGTCGAAATGTAACAGTATTTGCACCCGTTGGGCCAAATATAAAACCGAAATTACTCTCTCGCCGCATTCTAGAATAGTTACAGATATTTTCTTCGATAACTGCTCAGTTCTCGAGGCATTCCCAGAAGTTAATTGAATCTCAGGGAACACGTTCTGCTGAAGTTGAAGCTATGCGATTTCTTTAAATTATTCAGTATTGGAGGCAATGCTATAAATAGATTCCCTTTTTGTTGATATTTTGTGAGCCCCGCTTCTTTTCAATCTACTTTTCCGTATGGCTTTCTTCAACGGAAAAATTTGAAGTTCTTCAATTATAGTGTTTTCTTTCCCGATCGATCGATTCTTATTTTAATGGTTATCTCACTACGTTTTTGTTTATTTCTTTTTTACTGTTACATTCATGGTTTTGAGATTTAAACGAGTTTTACGAAAATATCGATTGCGGGGCCCTTAAAACAAAAGTACAGACTGCATGCTTGATTTACGCCATATATAGGGAAAATTCCTAAAGTTTATAAATCTTTATTTGGCATAGTCGATGCAATATGTTTTCAAATAATTCACTGTTTCTTTTCAGAAGAGTAAAGCTATAGAGAGTTCTTGTTATTGAAGCCTTGAATTAATTTATCAAAACTTAAGTTATAGCATATTTTACTTTATTGTTAAAGAGATTAATTTATCTACGTTAATTGTTGGAAGTATAGTAGAACCACTAAAGAAATAGTTACCTTTTTAATCAGTGAAGAAAGAATTCAAATAAAAACACTATGCTAAAAAAAAAATTTCTTCGATTCCAAATATCAGAAAATATTTCATTTATAAGAAACCTTTAACACAAAAGGAATTCCTTCACAAAACTTAATAAAAATAATGGTGTGTGTGTGTGTGTGTGTTGTCCCATCTTGTAACTTCTTTTCTACACGTTTCTTCGCTAATGATTTGTACATACGATCATGAATGTGTTCCATAATTGTTATGAAATATATTTTTGTACATACCTAATTTCATTAAATGTGTCCGTACTTATGCATATAATCGACCAAAAGGGAAAGTTGTATTAATTTTAAGCACACAGAATCATAATAAATTCGCAATGACTCGATTGGAAGGCACATTTTAACAAAAAAATATAATCATTTTGAAACTTTTCTTTTAATTTTTATGTGTTCGGAATTTAAAGTCAAGTTATTAATCGTTATTAATGTTTATAAAACCCAAGTTTTTTTTTTGCATGTGTGATTTCTACTATACAAAAAATGCATTTAGTGCAAGCTTCATGCAGATAAAAATGTATCTTTTTCATCCCTTTTGTAATCAATTAGAGATACATGTTTTACATGTATGTGTGTATACATGTGTTTTACATGTATACATGTGTTTTACATGTATACATGTGTGTGTGTGTGTGTGACTAGAAAATAAAATAACTGCGTTGATTTCTATTTTTGAGAACACCTGATACATTATTTAAAGTAATAAAAAAAATTTATGTACATTTTTCAGCTAGATAAAGAAAAACAATACACCTCTGGAAGGGATTTTTCAAAGTTTATATTTATTTACTTTCCTTGTAGGCTGTAATGCATTTATTACTGAGAGATAAGTATAAATAATATTGTATTCGTGAATATCCTTTTCGTGACTGGTGAATAAAATAGTTAGGTTGCTCGTATCATTGAACCCCTAATGTGTTACTTCAACATAAGATGCTAAAGTAACTTTTTAATCGCATCCTTCAAGGCTCATTCATATGAATAAATTTCTTTGCATAAAATTTCGAAAAAGGTAAAGATAATTCCATCTTCATAATGGAAAACACACAGGAGGATTTTTTTCTGTTATTTATTATCCGTGAGATTCAATAACAAACTAAAAAAAGATAAGAAAAAAAACTAATATTTGTGGTAGAAGTAAAGCAGTAGTTATTTAAACAATTTGGTGTATTTAAACTCTTTAAGTTCTTAGCTTTTCAAACTGTTTTAAGAATTCATTTTCTAAGCATAGATTCCGAAAATATTTGACTTCGTACATCAAAATAAATTTCACTGTATAAAAGTTTCTTAAATTTTTATCGCGTTATATGAACTAATTATTTTATAGTATTTCGGTTTTACGTTTATTAATTTCTTAATGTCGAGGCTAATTAAAACAAAGTTTTAATGAACCAAATGCCTAAACATCAACTAGAGAATCATGGGATAATTTAACAAGGGGGGGAGGGGGCTCTGTAAATAATATGTATTTTATTCCTGATCCTTTCATTGTTGTACAGATGGCTATTGATTTGGGAGACTTTTTCTATATGTAACTTTACTTTAATAATGTTTCCTTATAAAATTGAAATTTATTGAACAAATACATAATAGTACTAAAGTCTTGTTAATTCTAAGAGTTTACTTTAGCATTGCTTGAAATTTGCAGTTTTAGTTAAACATAATAGCAAAATTCTACCCCGTAATCATAAATCTTTTAGGAAACGTTTCCTTAGAATGACATAACCACTTCTTAAGATTACTATTTTTGTCATAGAATTGTAACAAATCTCTTATTTTTAATTACATTTAGTTAAATCAAACTATGGTTCATTAATTCTAATAAGGCAAATCTTAGTTATCTTCAGTTAGATGTTTTTCTTACAGCTTTTTGCAGCTAGCTTCTCTTTAATTTACTTGGACAAATGAGCATGTGAAGTTTTAGTTTAAACAGTTTTTTTAACTTTGTCTTTATGAGAATAAATTTGTTTTCAATTTTAGGCGACATTTTCAGCCTAATTACAATACTCTTTTTGTTTTGAAAGGATTTTAGTCACAATAGGAGACCATCTTCCTTTAGGATTTTTTTTTTCCTTTTTCATTTAAAATTATCTGAATTTTAGACATTGTTTGAGTAAGATGTTTCAGGGGTTTTTCTAGCTCAAAAATTCACCTTATTTTTTTTTTTCCTTCACAATTCAATGTGTCCCGTTTATTTGAAATAGTATAAAAGTGATTCTTATAGTCCTTTTCAAATTTGTTTGCAAAGGTATTTTTAGTTGGCAAATAGATTTACACTGATATGGGAATTTGTGGATTTTAAGTGTAATGTTTTTTGTTACAAAAAGGAGTCTGCTTTTGCAGAAAAGCATCCGCACCATCGGGGAGCTTTCGAATTCCGGCCAAAAACCAAGTAAATGCCTATACGGAGAGATCTTCTGACTCTGACCTTGACAAAGGTGGTGCTGGAATCCATCTTATTCACCCAAATGGTGGACCTGAATCCTATAGAATTCCCACAGGTAAAATTTCCTCAAACTTTACGTGCGACCTTATGTCCTTTTAAGAAGTTTTGGATAACTACTACAGCAGGGCAATGGATAGTTCTAGTGGCATTCTACTGTTCTCAGACTCAAGATCTACACTCCAGGCTATCCTGAGAGGCAACTTTCAACTGACACAGGATATAACTGCCCTTATAAAAAAAGTAGTTTCAGCCAAAAAAAAAACTTGCCCTTTGCAATGGAAACCGGCCCACGTAGACATCTTCGACAATAAGCAGGCTGATAAACTTGCCAAGAAGGCCCCTCAACTTTTCTTTAGTCTTACCCTTACCAATGCTGATGCAATAGCATGACGTAAACTCACCTCCCATTCAGTTAAGAAGCACTTCATTTCAGAATTTGTAACCACGTAATTTCAACCATCATAGCCAGGCTACGTATGACACATTACTGAGATGAAAATATCCCATGATGGTCAAAGAAGTCACAATACTTGTCCTGACTGCCCTGACATTCAACTTTCACCTAATCATACTTTTAATCGCCCTTCTTTTTGGCCAAAACCCCATCCCCACCCCCCCCCCCCCCCCGGATCATCAAATGAATTATTCTCCAAAGGTCTTCGACATAACAAGGGCCGTTTTGGACGCCTTCGATGCAAATTGATTTCTCTGCACTACTTAGACAAGACAACAAGTATAGTGTTTTAAAATAAAAGCTCTATTTCGTTTTCTATAGTTTAAAAAACGGAATAGACTATCTTTTGAAATCCCCTAAGAAAGAACTATAATTCTAAATGTGTTTTCATAATGTGCTGACGAGTTTCTGTAATGAATAGTATGTGCTGTTCTTCCTTGCATATTGGAATGCACATAAGACCATTATATAAATCGTCTAACTCTTATACAGTTGTCTTGAGCCTCTGCTTGGAGATAGAATTATATATATTTGTCATAATGTTTACAATATATTTATTAATGCAATATGTAATCAGAGATTATTTTCTCAAAAATAATATTTAATTTCTGTTAAGTTATTAGGATTAGTTTAAGTATTCTGAAAAGGTACTATTGTTTTATTTTTGTTCCTTATAAATAATACATCTTGAGATGTCTGCAATGTATGATAAAAATATTTTAAGAGAGACAAAAAAATTTTATGAAACACTTGTGACGGGGCTTTACAGAATTTTCTATTAATCCTCTTGGGGAATCTTTGGGGCCAACAATTAAGCTATTTCACAGCCATTCCTCTCAAAAAGAAACTTTGATATGCAGATTAATTAGTATATATATAGTGGATGTTTAGAAATCGAAACAGAAAAAGAAGAAGTTGAGTTTCTGAATGCAGTTCTGTTATGGTAAGGATCGGAAATTATAGACGCGTGATTATAAAACGGGCTTTAGTTATTAAAATAAATTAAGGGTTAGTATTCTTAAGATAACTTGGAATAAAGTTAAGCAATTAGGATTCCAAGCACTTATTCACATAAAATTTTGAGATACGTTATATCACTCTAGATTTTCCCTTTATAGTGAGCTTGTCTTTGATTATTATATTTGGTGATAGTAAATTGGATTTCTCACGGCTAGCTTGGGTCATCAATCTTTACCCCCTACAGATTTAGGTCGAGTAGATGAAGAGATGGTTTCCCCAGGTGGGAGGTCATTACACACTATCCTAAAATAAATAAATTTATGACAGCTTTATAGAGGGATTTGAGAACCAAGAAAAAAGAGAATGAGGTAAAACATCCGAATGGGCAAAGAAAATTTTTAAGGGAATTTTAAAAAAGCCATATTGTGATTTACTTACAGTAAAGCAAAGTGACCAGTCGAAATTTCCCACTTTAGTGGTAAGTCTACAATTTTATCAACGTGTCATTAGCTTTTAGTAATGTTGTAAGATATTATTATGATGTTATTTATATAAATTAGTATTGAATGGTGAAGGACGTTATTATTTGTTGATCTTATTTGCTTTTAAAGATATCCATTGAAATGGATGTTGAGTCGGAATTAAACATTTGCACACAATTGCAAAAAATAGTCTAAAAAATTTATATATATTGGTACTAAACGGGTAAAAGTAATAAAACAATATAATTTAAAAATGAGTGTATCGATGTGGTTCAACGAACAATTACCTATTATAAAGTAAAAACAAACAAAAAATGGACAGTAAATGTAATAATTGACGTAATAGATTTGATAGTAGCAATTCAAAAAAGGTTTTGAGATCAACGGTTTTCTAAGAAAAATTTTTAATTTTTGGATTTTAGATTAATTAAAATTTGGATTTATTGTGTGAAAAACTAATCACAGACTTAACAAAAATCGCAAACTTTATTTCATCTGTTGATGATGAGCAGCTACATAATTTTAAAAAAAATTGACTTAATACGACATTTGCTCAAAAAGAAGTAAAATATGAGCCAAAACTTGCTGTTATCAAGAATTCAGCATATTGCAGAAATAATGATTGCAGTAAAATATATATCTTGTTGTTATTGTTGTTATTTATGTCCCTGATTGACAGTAACATCAGATCAAGGCCCACGAAATTCATCGTGGCTAAGAGCTAGATTTTTACGCCTGTCGTTAGCCTTAGCTTTGAGCTCCACACAGGTGACAGTACGATTTTGCTCGGTTCCACCCCAATTTTTAAGAATACCTTGGGAGTAATCAGGGGCCTCCCACCTCTCTTCCCTTTCCACCATCCTCACGAGAGGACTTGCGGCTCGACGGCTATTTAGAGTACCTCTAATCTAAATGCCGTGGCACAGTTTGACAAATACTTTTATGTATAACTGCTAACTGAAATGTTTTTAAAGATTTTTCTGGAGTTAAGTGCAACTTTAAATAATTGAATTTTGCAAAAATTTTTATGACTAATTTTACAAATACAGATTAAAAATTAATTAACTTTTGCAATTTTGTTGGTAAACACTTGTTATAATTTATAATTATTTTCAGCATGTCATTAAAAGTTAAGATTTTGGTATAAGTGCTTTTGCATAAATTTCTAATTTTCTGCTGTGTTTATGGCTTCAACATCCATTAAAATGGAAGTGTCCTCAAAATATAAATTTATTGACTTTCACAAAAATAACATTGCCTTAAAAATACTATTGTGTATAAATAGTTCAGATAAAGTTTAACAATTGAAAGAATAATCGTATATTTTCCTTGGGTCTCAGAAGGATATAAATACCAGACAAAAATATAGAATGCTCTTTATTCAACAATATGCTATTGCATCCTCTGTTCTTAAGCAAGCTATGATCAGTATAATTTGTTATCCCCTCCGTATCAAATTTAGTTCCATCCGTATCTAATTAGTCCTTCAATGAAGCCAAATTTGGTGGGTATTCATATTTCCTTTTCAACGCTCCAAGGTGTCTCAAATATTCTTAATCATATTGAGATTTGGTGAACTTGAGAGTTATGTACGATTTGGAAGGTTTATCTCATGTTCACAAGCAAATTTTGTTTAATTTTAGCTCGATGTGAACAGTAGTGTTATCATTTTGAAATTGTGGAACCAAAGTGTTCTCTTCCTCCGTTAAAAATAGAAAGTAAGTCAACATTTCATTATCTTATAATGCAGTGTGCTTCTCAAACTTTAATTATTTGCGACCCAATTTTCAATCATAATTTTCATCGAGCCCCCCTTCATTCGATAACAGTTTATTGAATACAATGATAATGTACTTTGACATAAAGCTACTATATACGACTTTACTTATAAACCGTAAAAATTATCAAGATAAGTATTGAATTTTGTATTTGACACAAGCCCATGGGATCAATAGTAATTATTAAACTTGTACTTAGCTTAGTGTTGATGAATTAATGATCAAATACTTTCTGCATACTTTTACATTTATATATTATATCAGTGTAAATATGTATTTTATTTTTTATTATGTCTAAGGGTATACTTTATTTTGCTTCCTTTCGGTAAACTAATAATTTTTTTAATTATCTTTTATTTTCAACTTTTCAATTTGCTCAAGCCCTCCTGGTAGGATTGTCACGCCCCCTGGGGGGCGTGCCTCACATTTTGAAAAACGCTGTTATAATGTCAAATAGTTTACAGCTTTCAAGCAATGAGACACCTAAACTTTATGTTCGTTTCCAGCATTAGAAATCTACCCTCAAACCATTCCAGATCTGATTCTGGGCTGTTCTTTGGACACATTTAAGTTTAAAAGATTCATTGGCTCTTCGCATGACTGTAATAACTGGCCACAGAATGTAAACAAAAACCGTGGCCGTGGTAGTCGAGTGGTCAAGGTATCGGATCGACCTTGTCACGAGTTCGAACCCAGTACCTCTAAAGACCCACCGTGTAAAGGAGCGATGCAAGTTAAATCTGTCGAGAGCTGAAACGTCTTCCCATTAGTGTGGTGTGGTAGTTAGGAGAGGGAGTGCCAGCTCGGGTGTCGTCCACGTCACTTGACCATGATTCAAAATTACGTAGTCCGTCGCCAAAAGCCCTTGTGTAGATGAACAGTGCAACGTTAATATTCACTCACTCGAGTAAACAAAATCCGAATTCATCAGGCCATATTTTATACTTTCATTGCTCAATAGTTCAAGGAAGATGCTCTGTTTTGCTCACTTTAGGTTATTTTTTTTCTTTTTAATGTATAATGTAATATAATAATAAGTCGCATCCGGATACACGACTAAATATTTCCAATCGATACAATGCTCCTTTAAGAGTTCTTTTTGAAATGGAACATCTGTACATTTTCGTACATCTGAAACATTCTTGGCGATTTTGACACCAATTAAACGTTACTAGTCGTCCCACGCGTCTGATATTCCTATTTACTATGACTAATTTTCGCCTAAATTTTCTCTGTCTATTATAAATAACACACTATAATAATGGTGGTGGATGGTACTCTACTAAATTACTCTACTTCTTTCAAACCTTACCCATGCTTTCGGTTCGAAATTGTTGTACATTTTTAAATTTCTCAAGCATCACATTTATGACCCATAGCTTAAAATGTAAATTATATGTTCATATTGTTGTATTTTATAAAAATCTTAAAAATTCATGAAGAGCGTAAAAAGTTTCATCTTTGCAACTGACACACCGAGATTATTCAGTTAACTCGTTATTAAGTTTAAAAATCTATCCCCAAATAATTCTGCACTTTTTTGTCCAGAATGTTTATATACATATGTACAACTACTCAAAAATGCACTGAAGTATCCACACATACACACGCACATACACACGCAAGCGCACACACCACACATATATATGACAGGCTCTAAGCCTGATTGTAAGTAATTGCAGTCATTTTCCTAAATCAACCAGCCTTTATTGTAGTAGCATAGTAAACTTCTCCAACATGGCTGCCACTTGATGTCTAACTTATTTTAACAAAGAACGTTCACGCAGAGAGGAGACACCAGCTCATGCTATCCGTTTCTTCTCTCTCCTAAACTGGCGCGATCTGCCTTTAAATAGTCCTACTCACTGTAATATATATATATATATATATATAATTATATGCAGTAATATCTCACTGTTAATTGATAGCTGAAAAGTGAAGCACTGAATGAATTTCCACTGAGTGAAATATTATTTCTACAGGAAAATAAGTAATTCTCTCATATAAAAATTCATTAAAGCAATATTATTTGTATATTATCATTAAAGTAACATTAATTTTTAAGTAGAAAATCAGTCAAAGTTTTTTGCGCCTATTTTTTTTTTCTCTTTTTCGTCCATCATGCCATAACATAGAACATTATTTTCTACTTTTCGCCTTCTTTCAATGTTTCCTTTTCCATTTGGATAATTTTCTTTAATCAGTTTTTGTACTTTTCCGATGCCGTTGAAGAATTCGTATACATTACTCAATGCAATTTTGATTTTCTGTTTCCATATTTTTTTTTAAATTTCAATTTCTTCTTCATATGCTTATTCTTCTGTGCTGATGAGAGATTTATGCCCAAGAAGCTGAGAATGAATTGGAATACACTGCAGGACATCGACATCATCGAATGAGCAGAAGCCTAAATCATGTCCAAGTTTTAAAACGTCAACTGATTTTCGTTTCTCATTCATTATATATGTGTTAAGGAATATTATGTATAAAAATTATTAAATAAAGAGGAAATCATGTGACTAAAATCGGATGGCAAGAATAATCAATGCAAGCCAAGCTATCTATGTGAACTCTAACTACTACGAATCCCTTCTTTCGAGTTTGCGCATGCTCCAATAATCAAGCTTGGCTTTAATTTATCACAACCGTTCACTTTAACAATAATACAGTGCTTCTCTACTTTCGATATTCGTGGCCCAATTTTCAATCATAATTTTTATCATGCCCCCCATACAATAACAATGATGCAGTATTGATGCAGTAATAATGTATAATACTTTGACGCGCTAAAGCTACAATACGACCTTAATTATAAACTGTACTAATTATTAAGTATTAAATTTTGTATGCAACCTTTTTTTGTAAATGATAAGTGCATGGAAAAAAATCACTAGAAATTTTTAAACTTGTTCTTAACTTATTATTGATATTTAGTATCAAATGAAATTGTGCCGTACGGATACATTTACTAGTATAAGAATAGTATACCAGAGTAAATGTGTATTTTATTTTTTATTATGTCACAATATATTTTGTTTTGCTTCCAATTAGTAAATTGATAAATTTTTAAATAATCTTTTATTTTCAACTTTTCGATATACTCGCGCCCCCCTTGTAGGGTTATCACGCCCCCTTAGAGGGGCGTGCCCCACAGTTTGAGAAACACTGCAATAATATTTTAGTTTGAACACTTTGGTAAGAACATTTTAGCGCAATTTTTTTCAAAACCGAAAATTGCCAATGTATCAAGAATTGCTTGAAATTATTGCTCGAATTATTAACAGAGCGACATTATCACTATGTAAAGCCACATTGAGGAAAAAGAGAAGGTAGTTAGTAAATAATAATATAAACTAATCCTACATAACAGGAAAAAGTATAATTAAAGCAAAAACCACCAAAAATTTCAATATATTGTCTCTCCCTTATAAATATAACATGCTGAGGACTAATGTTAAGCTGAGTTAAACCACGTTTAACGATTATCCAAACTAATCCTTTCTATTTATAGGATAGTGTAAAGATTAAATTAATTCTTATTAGATTGCACTGCCAAAGTATATTACAAAACAATAAATTAGGTAAATGTTCGATTTCATACAAAGTGTACGAAACAACGCATAATTGAACGAACAACTAACAAACACGTGAGAGCTGTTGCGCAAAAATTATTAAAATATCATTTGAGGCATGTGAGAAGCTTTTTAAATATAAAAATCTGTTAAAAACATTTTAAAAAGTTGTTTAAAAACTTTTTAAAAAATTGTAGTTTACAAATAATTTTGAAATGTGTCTTTTTCTAATATGAAATAACTTACCTTTTTGAACAGTTATTCATATGATAATATAATAGAATCGAAGCCCAGAGGCTGAGCGGTAGTGCATCGTGTCTCTACGCCACTAATCAGGCCACAAACTATGGACTGGACAAGGTCGACACAGCCTTTCATCCCCTTAGTGGGTCGATGAAATGAGTACCAATCTTGTTCTTGGAAACTAAATACTGGGGATTTCACGTCAAACTGACCACCTGAAAGGAACATATGTTCACGCACCTCAGTGCCCAAGGTCATAAAAACTGAAATGGACACAGTAGGCCTTGACCCTGAAGGGTAGTTTCGACACTTGAGTTTAGTATATAACAAAATCACCACCTGTATTTAGAGAAAGAAGTTATCATTCCAACTAAGAATTAAATTTAGAAAAATGTGTACACTGTAAAACATGTGTAAATTAATAAGCTATATGTGAAAAAAAGTGTTAGAATTATTTATCACACTTGTATATTCTTTATAAACATAGTTTTCATGAGATTAAAATTATATTAATGCCAGTGTTTCTCAAAATTTCAATACTTGCGACAAAATTTTCAATCAATTTTCATCGTGCCCTCCCCCCATATTCTATAACAATGTATTGAAGGCAATAAAAGTGTACTCTTTGACTCTAAAGCTACTATACGACTTTAATTACAAACCATTCAAACTATCAAGACAAGTATTAAATTTTGTATATGACAAACCCATAGGTGGCACTAATAATTATTAAACTTTCGTTTTTAACTTAGTACTAATAAATTAATTATCAACACATTGTGCAGCACGGATTTATTTTTAAGTGTATTATATCAGAGTAAATACGTATTTAATTTTTATAATATCAGAATGTATTTTGTATTGCTTCCTTTCAGTAAATTAATTCTTATTTTAAATCTTTTATTTTAGAGTTTTCGATATGATCGCGCCCTTCACATAGGAATATCACACACCCCTAAGGGGGGAAGGCACCCCACAGTTTGAGAAACGCCGATTTATGCTTTATAATATATTTAGAGGGTTTCTCACAGTTTTCATGTTTGTCTTATTTGTGATTTACAAAGCTATTGTTGCTTTGTTTATAAATTAATATTTTAGAATTAAAAAATGCATCACTCTCTCTCTCTCTGTGGGTGTGTGTGTGTGTGTGTGTGACAGAAAGAGAGCTTGTGTGTGTGACAGAGAGAGCTTGTGTGTGTGACAGAGAGAGCTTGTGTGTGTGTGAGA
>BMAV01020502.1:21453-47101 GCA_019973955.1 Trichonephila inaurata madagascariensis | reverse complement strand
CTCATTGACATAAAAATTTGCACACCAAGAAATAATTGTGGGATCGTGACTAAACTTGGCATGAAGATACACGTAGGGCAGATATGCAAATGATTAGAAATGCAGCGGGATTGCGCATTGCGTAATGCGACTAGAGGACGTTGAACTTCGTTCTCCTTGGAGTATAACACAGGTAAGCATAGCTTGTTTGAATGTAAATACTTTCTAAAGAAGCGTTGAGGTAAACATGGCATTATACCGTTATCAAATACAATATGAACAGCTGACAGAGTTCCAGAGGGGGGGAAGAATTATTAGGATGATGGAAGCTAGATGGTCGTCAAGTAGCTCGTTCTGATTTGACTGTGAGGAGGTTTTGGGACCAGTGGAAAGAAGAGGCATCATTTACACGACGACCAGGTTCAGGACGCCCTTTACAGACCAGTCGTCAAGAAGACCGTTGCATCATACGACGCACGCGTAGAGCCAACTGCATTATTGGTTGCTGTCCAGACGCAGGCAGCACCTTCACTACGAGCCCCTGTGTCTTCCAGAATCATCGTAAAGCGCCTTACTGAAGGACATCTGATATCGCAATGCCCATTACGTGTACTGCCAATGACACTCACCCTCCGATGTCTCCGTTTGGAGTGGTGGGCTGCAATGGTATAGAACCTTACCGTCTTCAACGAAGAATCTAGATTCAATTTGAGCAGTGAAGGCAATATGTTTGTGTGTGGAGGCCCCGTGGTGAACGTCTCAATCCTGCTTTCGCTTTTCAGCGACACACCGCTTCCACAGCTAGCGTTATAGTATGGAGCGTCATTACACGGTCACTCTTAAAACTGATCCATAACTACATGACAGCCCAGCGGTACATCCATGACATCCTTCAACCATTCAATCACATGTGTTGCCACTCATGGCCAGGAGTCATTTTTCAACAAGATGATTCTCCGCCACACACAGCAAGGATGTCCCAATATTGCCTCTACCACATTACCACCCCTCCCTGGTCTGTCCGATCCCAGATTTATCACCAATCGAGCAATTGTGGGATCATTTGGGACGGCAAATTGGACAGCCTACGTGTAGGGTCGAACTAGAGGTGCTTTCACAGCAAATGTGGAACGAGATGTCTCAGGATATCATACGGAACTTGTAAGCCTCAGTGCCCGCTCGTATCATATCGTATACTTATGCTAGAGGGGGTCCAACGGAGTACTAAAACTTCCTTTCATTTTTCCTTTGTTCTGCAATAAGTGATCCTTTTTGATTTTCTAATCACTTACTCATATCAAAGTAGTATAATATGAAAATTTCCTTTTCATTTTGACGACTTCTTAATGGTGCGCAAATTTCTATGGCAATGAGAATATATATATATATATAATTATATTAACTGTAACTATTTAATAAAAAGTATCTAAAATGAAATTTTTCTTTGACCTGAGTGGGAATTGTCCTTATTTTTTTTTTCTTTTATTTTACTTGTTAAAAGTAGAGTTCCATTTAAACTAGATAACAATTTAACTCTTTGAATTCATCAAAGCCTTTTTCAAACAATAGTTAAAATATGTGTAAAGACTGTTGTAAAGATGTATATTCATCAGAATTTATGAAAAACGTACCTAGATGTAAGAGCATGGCTCGAAATAAAAAAAAAGTTATGGATTATTAACTGCTCTTACATAATTATTTATATTTTAAAATTATATTCTTTGCATTGCAGGTACATAAATATGAAAATAATTTATTGTAAAAATATTACTTTGATTGCTCTTAATTTAAGTAAGTAAATTTGGTGTAAAATAAGTACATTTTTCCTCGTTGAAGACGTCCCACTTAACTTATAAAATTAAAGGCATTCAGAATAATTTTTTAACTTTTCCATTGTTCTCGAATAAGACTTGACTGTAAAAATTGTAGAAAAACCGTACTAAATTAAAATTATTCTAGAAACAAAAGTAAAAGGCCATTCCAGAGTGTTTAAAAGTCAAAATTACTAATCCTTCAGAATTTTAACAGCGTACAATTACACAATAACTTACCCTAATTAACTTCTATTATATAGAGATACAAAATCAGTCATTACATGTAAGAAATACGATAAAGAAAATTACTGACCGTGTCATTTTAATTTTACACTTGATCCTTTTAATATTTCTTTATTAATAAATGTGTCAGGCTCTACAAAGTATGATCCACTATAGCAGAAAATAATTTTACTGGTTAAAGGCATTTCTTTGAGTAAGAAACAAAAAGGTAGTTAATCACTCTGACTGTTTTTTCGCGCTTTAGAAATTAAAAATTAATGACATCAATTATTTAACGAGGTAAAAAGGCAGTGGCACCTTTTGTTGATAAATGATACAATAATCGCTTGAGTTGCAGTCACTCACATCCACGTTTTATTCAGAAACAGAGAAAGAGATTTAGTTTGATAAATTAAGTATTGAAAAAAAAAATATAGTTCCTGGCGTATGTTTTATTTAAAAAGTTTAGCCTCATTAAAATGAAACTAATAATACAAGTAAAAATTACACCATATTTCAAAAATTTTATATTTGTTTTGTTGAATACTTTTGAATCTGGAGGTAGGCTGAAAATTAATTCTACGTTGATTATTTTAGATTATAAGTAACGCAACATTTCCTCTTAGCACAAATATTAGTTATTATGCAGTTAGAATGTATAATCATATTTAATTGCTATGCCGATAGTAATTTGAATTACTTAAAGTCTTCTTTCACGAAAAAGTATGTTTCACTTCCAATAATTGGATAACTTTTTAAGTATTTTAATGGGAATAATATTTTAAATGATATGCGTACGAATAAATTAAAAATCAACATATAAATTTGTGAATATACAATTAATTTTCAAAAATACAGATCTAATTGTACTATACACTTTTTTGAACAATATGTATTCGTTAAAAGTGGAGTAGATCAACATACATATACATTGAAAGAACAAAGTCTGTTTGATAAAATATAATAATTACACATAATACTATGAAAAGGAACATCGAGAATGTCCCAGCAAGAAAAGGATGGACGTCAAAGACAAAACTAATTTACAGCATCCGTCGGAGATTCCTCAAGTATATCGATATTTCTGAGGGTAGGGGTGGAATAAAACTCGAGTGAAACAAGGTCTCTTGGATTTCGAAAAATATGAACGTTCTACTATTATTTAATACCCGAAGTACTGGGCCACAAATTGGCTATAACAAAGTATGAATAAATACACGTATACAAGGTGTCCCAGGATCTTTTGGACAAACTTTAAGGGGAGGAGGGGAACATCAAAAGGATTCATATTTGCATAGCAACCCTTGGCTGGAAACGTCTTCGTTCGGAGCTAGTTGGCGTTATTCACAAAAGTTTGGGAGGAAACAGACCTGCATATTACAGCAGTCATCTGAGCTGTCATCTCCCACAGAAGTGTATGAAACGTTCTACGAACACCAAACTGGCAGATATGTACTTTATTTACAGATAGGCAGAAAAAAATGCACGATTAGCAGAAAGATTTTATCATGAAGGTACCCACAGAGAAATGCACCGAAACACCGAATGCTTTCTAATTTGTAGCACAATTTGTATGAATATGGATTTTTACGAGGAAACATGCATAGTGAGAGCGGGAAATGGATCTGTTTGAAAGAATCGTCCGTGCTGCGGTGGCTATCCAACCAAATTCATTTGTTTTTTAACTAGTCCGAATGTATAATACCAGCATCGCTACCCATGTTGAAAACTTTGAACAACTTTCGTGACATTTTCACATATCATCTACCACAGTACATGTAATATATTTAACCAATAAGTATTTCAGATGATCTCAGTCTTGTGTTTCTTCGTTTCTTATATCTGTCATGCTATTTTCCCAAGACGCTTCCGACCATGAGTTGCTAGACAAATCTGAATCCTTGTAATGTCCCCTATTTCCTCCTAAAGTTTGTCTCCATGATCCTGGGGCACTCTGTTTAATAATCAACATCAAGTTTGGGAACTGTTTTCAATTTAGTTTAATCATTTATATCAGAATGTGAATTATTTCGAACTATATATACAGATGTGTATTTGTTTAAATGTATTTGTTTCATATAAATTTGCTGAGTCTAATTAATTGTGCTTAATTAGCACCTTAAGTATTTGCTTTAAATATTTAAGGTATTCCTAAGTTAAGGTAAGGTCACAAATTTTATATCAGTTAATACAGAATACATAAAATATTCATTTCAAAACGATTCTCTCTGATCGCATTCATAATTATATCTTTGGCTTCTATCTTTTTAAGCATTTAATTAAACTTAACTGCACATTATGTAAACATTTTATTCTAATATGTAAAGAAAAACATTTTTTTTAAATTTCTGAGCTATAAATAACTTATTTAGACTATTTTTATAAATCCATGCCCTTAAACAACTTAATTTAATATACCTCTTTTAATACTATCTCTACTATTGTGATATGGTCGATCTTTGGCGACCATATCTTGGGTTTTCAGCGTGAATTAGAGGTGTAGGGTTCTCGAAATGAAACGACATTTTAGAATTCTTAATATGACTTTATTAAGAGTTTAACTTAAATTTCTAATATATTGAACAAACTTATATTAAGTGAGAATAAACCAAAACACGTAGCCGTAGCTAAAACGAATCGTGCAACTTGGATCACTTATCTAAATAATTATATTATCCGCCTACTTTCAATTCTAATATTACGAATTCAGATATCAAATAATCTGTCCTACCTTGAATTACGAAACGGTTCAATCACTTTCAGAGAGACAGATCGGCGCGTGTGCAATAGTATGCACCTTGTAGTAATGGCTAGGAATCCGCGATTCTTTGGTAGGCCGTCAAATTACACTTCTATCTTTTCCAAACAGAACTTTCTCTAAATTGCCATCCCGCTTACTAAAACTTCTGTTCTTTTAAAGGCTATCTTATTTGCATCTACGCTTGCATTTCACTTCTTGGATTTGGGTTGGAAAAGATTTGCCATTAATCTTGGCCGTCAAAGAACCCAGAGGTTATGTTACAGAAAAGACGCGTGAGCCCGTCACACTATATTTTACAATAATTGCACACTTTTTTAACTGGAATAATATATCAGCAATTTAAAGTAATCATATTTAAGTTACATTTTCTTTTTTAAACAAAGTGACATTTATTTCAAATTTTTTAATTGAAAAGTGACATTATTAGGCGAATATCTTAAATAAACCTGCTTTTAAGTTTCAGTTTCAAGCAAAATAAATATTTTTATTGCATAACTTTGATGCATTGTCGGTTTTTTTTTAAATTGAACACATCTTTATTATTTTAGCCTATAAAAATAATTAATACGTTTTCTGAGATACTTTTAGTTTCTTTTTGAGAAATAGGCTCAATATTTTAGCAAATGATAAAAAAGAAAAAATAATTTACATGTAAATGCTGTACAAAGTTTTTCCTTGTTATATCAAAGATATATCCCCAGCAATACAAATAGTTCCATATATATATATTTCCCTCACCATATTTTATTCACACGCATAAGGAATAAGGTAAGGTACATTTTCTTGAATGATATGGAGAAGAGGACCCAATCAAAAAACTTTCTTCATTAATGCATCACGTAAGTTACTAATAATACACGAGAAGACACGCTTCAGTAACTAATAATATAGCATCACTGCGGTGAGGAACATATGAGAACATTATTGATTCGATGCAGAAATCTTCAGATCAAAGAGAACGAGTAGCAATATCTTGCAATACTTGTCCGCAACTGATTTTTATTGCTTTTAGAAATGTTTTTTAAGATGCTACTTTGTGGTACCTTATCTTTATTAGTAACTTGATGAAATCTGGATTTAAGTATGGGACACGATAAAAAGATTCCTTAATAATATTTCAAATATGTTGTAATTTATATTAACATTATGTTCATTGAAGAGGGAAATATAAGGCAGATTCGACAACTTTCAAAATAATAAAACGTATGTTGTTGTTGTTAAAAGACTGAATGAAATTTTAGTTAAAAATGGTTATATTATATGGTTGGTGTGTAAGAAATGTCCGATTTTTAAATGAATATATAAAACAGAATATATTTTTTTTTTTCAAACACTGTACTCCATTTGCTTCAAAACACCTTTCTGTACTCATAAATGCCTGCCTTAAGGAAATTCTTAACATAGAATCAATAGATTCTTACCATTGAATTCTTACGACTGTCTTCATTTTCATATTGCTTAGCTCTTAAGGTATCCGACTACGTTCGGAACCGTGATTTTAAAAATGCAGCATAAATGGATAATTTTAATGATATTTAGAGTTATTTAGATTAGAATACATGTATAAAATGGTTTTAAGGACATTTTGAGAAAAAAAATTATTTAAATACAATATTTTGGCAAAAAATTAGCTTAGAATAACCTTTTTTTAAAATGTTCTCCTTTTATAAGAAATGCTTCTAAAGTAATAATATTTTGCTCACATATTAAGTAAAGATTTCTCCAGAAAGTCTGAACTATTTTTTTAAAAAATTTACATTATTTTCAGAGTTACAACCCATTGAAATAACTATCGGCGTTTTTTTCTTAAAATTTCTCCCCTCTGTTGTCATATAAAACATGGATAAACTTACTTCTAAGTTATATATTTCCAAAATTCTAGTTGAGACTCTGTACAGAGGTGTGAGGCAAAATATTATAATAGAAGCATTTTTCACAAAAGACGAATATTTTGGTCATTTTACGTTCATTTTTTTGTCAAAATATTGTACTTAAATAATTTTTTATTGTAATAATATTCTTAAAACAATTTTATATACATTTTCTAATATAAGTGACACTAAATATCATAAATATTATCCATTTATGCGCTTTTGCAAAATCACGGTTCTGAACGTAGTCGGATACCTTAAAAACTGTTCTAAATGTTTATTAAATTATAGTTTAAAGTAACTGAAAAAAAATCACTTTTATAGTTAATCGAACTAAAACGCCACAATTAATTCTTAATATAAAAATAAAATGTTTCACGGAAAAATTAATGTAATTGTGGTAAAAGCGTGGGGTCCTTTGTGTTACATTTTTACACTAACTTTGCATTTCAAAATAAAACAAGTAAAAAATTATAACAATTGATATTGAGCACCCCACGCTTTTACCACGATGACATTAATTTTCTCGTAAATCATTTTATTCTTATATTAAGAATTTTTTTTTTACTTTTTAGCTCAATTAATTATAAAAGCATGTTTTTTAGTTTTTTTTTTTTTAAACTATAATTTATTTTTCCATTTTTAGTTCGATCTATAATAACTGGCAAAGTGAAGATACAACATATTTCTCGCAAAAAGCATCGCAAAGACGCAGCAGTTTTGCAAAAGGCAAGTTGGTCGTCAAGTGTTATGGTATGGATGGTAATGTCCCCTCAAGGCTTAACAAAACCCTTTTTTATAGAATCGAAGTCTAAAATTACTGCTAAATACTATCATAATAAAGTTTTGAAACACATGATCAGAGAAAGTAAACGCCTTTACGCTCAAAGAAACTTTGTTTTTCACCAACATTGTGCACCAAATCATACTGTAAAATCAACTACAAAATGACTGAAATATAAAAGTATTAATTTTCTTTCTCCTGATATATGATTACCATCATCCCCTGGCTGTGTTCTTTGCGATTATTTTTTATGGGGATACTTAAAAAAACAAACAATTAAGTAGACATAAACTAAGAACACTTCAAAAAAAGGAAGGGGGGATTCAAAAAACAATTTAAAAGGAAGTTGGAAAAATAACCCCAAAATGGTTGAAAAACTCTTTTACCTTAGCCGAAACGCTTACATAAAGTGCTGGAGGAAGCCACATTGAAAATCCCATATAAATAACTTTATTTAATAAAAATTTATGATGCTCTAAAATTGGTCTTACTATTTATGAATCAACCCGTAAGTGTAATAATTCACTTGAATTTTCTCTCAAAGGATTTTAATTTGTAATGGTATTGAACCTTCCAGGACTTCACATGATAATTAATTTTATTTTACCTTCCTAAAGGGAAGTAATCACAATCTTATATCTCCCAAAAAACTAAAAGGTTGGCGCTTTTAAAACAGGATGATACAATCTTGCATCACCCTTTTATTCGTACCAATTAGAGAATCCATTATCCGAAACCATTGATTCTGGAAGCTTCTGGTTGACCAGAACTATAAAAGGTTGAGATCTTCGGAACGAACGTAGAATCCTTTTGTGATCATCCTGTAAATTAAGCATTATGTTTGTCATGCTTTATATGTTGCTGCTTACTTCATGATTGTGTAAAATAAATGTACATCTGAAAATACCAAGCTTTCTCCTCATTTCCACGACTGTAACAACTTGAAAAATATCACCTTCATACCAAAATGCCTTAAATCTAGTCCGAAATTGCAACATACATTTATATCTACATTTGAAGAAAGAATATTTCTTGTCAGAATTAGATAATAGAACGTGATAATAGCTTTATTGAAATGTTTTACGTTGTTTTTTTTTATTCACCAAAATATTAATAAGCTCAACACGCATATTTTTTTAAGATTGCATACAAAATCCAGCAAACATGCATATTTCATTTTATTTAAATCAAGAAGATATTCGAAGACTAGATTAATTTTACTGATGTTTAATATGTATACATTCAAGGTGTAAAAAAAATTAGTATAAATTACGAAGTTTTCTTTTGTTTTCGCCAACGCATTATTATTTTCGAAAGTTATTTCTATAATGATAACATTTCATAAAAAGTCGCTGGTTGTAATAAATAGAGAACGAAATAACACATCTAAGACATATCGCTTTAATTAAGACAATTGAGAAGAATTACTGATTTTTTTTCAGATGCTAATATTAATTGAATTCTCGCTAACTAATATTTGTTTTTTTCCCCTGAAAAAAAAATTTTTTTTTTCTGTTTCGTTATAAAAGCAAAAATTTTAGCTTTCTTAATTCCAATAGAAAAAATAACGGCTTTCTCGTAAGTTCATTATTTGATGCTTGATAACACTCTTGGAGAAAAAGTAATTCGGGAATAAAGGAAATAATAAAAACGTAACACTTGATTAATGTTTCGCTTAAAATAAAAATGTTTCGCTCTTTTTTTATCAAAGGAAGCGTAAGGTTTAGCATTATCATTTCATATTTAAATATCCGTTCTGCTCAAAAACATCAATAAATGGGTATTTTTTGCTTGCGTGTGAAATTCGTTGAATTTGACGTAATATTCTTTGACGTAGTGAAAGAACTATTTTTGCAAGAAAAGCTAAAAAATTTTATTCTGTATTTTATAAATCTATTTCTTAAATGATTTAATAATTCATTAAAATACTAATTAACCATGTTATTAATCAGAAATTACTACAAATGGATGCAGTTATTAACTGTAAGGAAGCGTGATTAATTTTCATTACAATATTTTTTTAATTCTTCATTTAGCAATTTTGCTTTGGTACTTTTTATAAGGTTTGAAACTTTAAAAAATATTTTAAAACACTTGTAAATTAAAAATTAAACTCTGCTTTTTCATGATTTTATTTTAGTATTTTTTTCCCAGAAATATAAGGGGAAAAACTGATTTGAATTCAAAGCTTCCAAATCATACAATAACCTAATTTTCCCTCATTTCATCATTCAATCATTTCAAGTTCATAAACAAAACATCCGTTAAAAGGATTACTTTTTCATTTTATGTAAAGTTTTAATTTTTCATATTATTAATTTTCATGCTGGTTTTTTTTCAACTGATCATTAAACTGTCCTTAAGAGAGAGAATGCATTATCTAATAAACAAGAACAATTTAGAAAAAAGATGAATATAAAAATCCAGTGCATCATATTTAGTAATTTTTTTAAAATAATAAAATTTTGATTGGGTATGAAACATTTGAATCAAAATATTAATTACTGAAATAAAATTGCCACCGTATTTTTAGAATTGTAACTTCATTGAAAACACTCGAATATGTTTCAGTGTAAACTAGTCTAATAATTTTGAAAATATAATTTTACCTATAGAATTACAAATAGTTCAGAGAAAAATAAAATCTTATTTTTATTTATCTTTCTATATTAAAAATATTTCATTCTTTATATTGTGTATTTGCGTACATTTCTCTAAATTACTGCACAGCATCTATGGAATAGTTGCATATTTTGTTTCATTCCTGTAAAGTTAATGTTTCTTTTTAAAAAAAAGTATGTTAGACATGTATTGTTATATTACATTTCAACGTTGTTCATAGAGTTGTTTTTTTTTTGTTTAATATTATAATTAATATACCATTGTATAACACATGTAACACAGCTTCTCTTAATATAGAACTATTTAGAAGGGTTAGGAGCATGATTTGTGAGAGAATCATTCAATATTGCTAGATATGCATCGTTGAGTTTAATCTATGATATTGATATTCAGTCAGTGTGTTTGTGTGATTTGTGCCAACGATACGAAGAATACTCGTTAATTTTTTATTGGAGTAGGTTTGTATTGATGTGCGTTTCATATCACATCTCTTCCCTACTCAATGTCCAATATCTACTACATTCTTAGTATAATACGCCTGTATCTCTATTGTCACTTAGAGAAATTAAGAGACACGTGAAATTAGATCCTGCTTCATGTCTCTACCAACATCATTGTCATTAATAATGGAAATGGTTTTGGATTTCTGCTTCATTTCGATATTGTTTCTGTAAATGCTGAAAAAGAAAGCATTTTTAATTAAACCATTACAATGAAGTTACACAAATTATTTTATTACAACACGTTTTTCTTTTTCTTTTTTGAGAACCTTTATAACGCACACACACAGTGCACCACAAAGTATCACACGGGGGCTTACATAGAATAGTGAAGCACACATCACAAAGAAGAGAAGGATTGCAACACAACTATCCATGCCTTATCCGGGATTCGAACCCACCCCCTACGGCACTGCAGTCAGCTTCCCTAATAACTATACCAGATGGGCAGCTTTCACCACGTTGCAGTTTTGACTTTTCAAATGCTTTTTTATTAAGAACAATTTTTAAATTTTTTATTACACGCATTGGTTTTATAACTAGTTCATAGCAAATGGTAAACAATAAAGAGATTAAATGAAAAATTATGTTTTCATATCAAATAGTTTGAAGTTTTTTGTATTTTTATTAATAAAAATACTCATAAAACTTATCTTCATAATGTATTAACCTACAACGACTATTATCCAATATATTTTACTTAAAAAAAAAGGCGGCTATAATCTCTTTACTTTTTCTAAATATTCTTAAATAGGAAGAATACTATAATTCTTGACTAAATGTTTTGCCTTGAGTTGTATAAATAGATACTTAATATTAAATTACACGGTACATTCGTAAAGTGGATTACCGATTTCAAATCGTTTTTTATTTTGTAATCAAACCTTCTCTTGTTGGTGAAGAATATACATTAATATCACCTTACACAGTCTCTTCTGTCATAAATAAATATATATCTTTACTCAGTTTGATATTCATAAAACGAGTAGGGCTTAGGTTCCTTTTTCCACAAAATATGTTTTGCCGCCGAAGCTAACAAATAATATTAAAATTTATTTCTGAGACTTGAAAGACCCTAACCCGGAAAATATATCGTTGAAAAGTCAAATTTAGGCATTCTCCTTCCTTCATCAGACGAAACATATGATCAAAATTTTAGACAACCTAAATAAAATAAAAGATTTCCTTAAAAGAAGAAAAAAAAATATGTGTCGCTGGAGAGCTGGATGAAAATAAACATGAGAAAAGAGAGAGGCCTGAAAAGTCTTGTGTGTTTGATATTGCACTGGTTACTTTTGTCAAATAAAGCGACATAGCTATACGATAGGGAGTTGCTATTCATCATGCCTCAGTTGAAGCGTAAAATGCAGGGGGCGTGGCTTTGATTAATGACTTAGGATCTCCTTTAAAGGCTTATACCATTTGCTTCAATCTCAGAGAGGAACTTCTCTCAAGATAACGTACATTCATTATATCAGTCCTTTTAGGAATTCGCAGGCTACTCTAAAGTCTCCTGTTTCCCAGATTTATCATTCCTTAAGAAAGAAAATCTAACCCTAAAGGCGGATAATGAATTGATTTTGAATATAGCCACAAACTTCCGCAGATATAGGTTTTTTCCTCCCTCTCAGGAAAATGCGTAATACATCACTTTAATAGCGGTACCGTCAGGACACTGTAGATATCTTGACTTTCCATTCAGTTGGTAAAATTTCAAGGAAAGTTTCAAACCTAAATTTTCACTGACAGGGATGACCAAGTTGGAGAAATGTAATCTGGAACGGAGGATTATTTCATTTCTGGTGTTCTAATCGAAAAACTTCTAAGAAATGGGACTGTCATTTCAAAGATATATTTCTTATCTGAGATTTTTAAATCAGAATTCGGATTGAAATATTGTACTAAATTTTATTTATTCTGGAAGGATTGATCTATATATTATGTTAAAAGAAGGAAGATATCTCTTTAATTCACCTTGAATTATTTAATGGTGGCACATTATCAATAAAATATGTTTAAAAGAATTTTACTTAACTATATTATACACTATTTAAAATAGTTTATGATAATAATTTTCTGTGCTAAATGAAATAATATGTACGATAGAGACAGCAAAATGCCTATTCAGTAATTAATTACAAATTAATCATAAGAATACATTTAATGCGAAATTTGAACTTGATCATTTTTAGTATAATTTCGTTTGTGTTATCTTAAAAACGTGGTAAGGTCTTTCTCATTTCATATAATCTACATTTAAAAATCTCGATCTTTTTTTTCCACTTTTATATTTGTTAATGCTAAAAATCCGAATGCACGCAAATAAGATGTAGAAAGTTGCAACAATAGTTTTAAATGTTTTTTGGATAGTATAAGATAATTTTCTCTAATTTTAATCCAAAATGAATTAATTGAATCTTCCTAATGTTTTAAAACTAATTCTCGATAATTACAGAACTAATTTAGTTTTTTTTCCCTTCATTTAAAGTTAATTCATATACAGACATATCCAATCAAAAATGGATTACGAACCCAATCAAAATATTTTTGTCCATCTATAAGAAGAAAAATCTGTATCTTTATCCATCTAAAAAATAAGTTAAATGTACCACGAATACCCTTAGTTTATTTCTATAAAACGGGCAAATAGTTCGGTTCCGGATTTTATTTTTCTCACGGAGTATAGTTAATAATTTTTAAAAAATTTGGCAGCACACAAGAGTGCCGAGGGCATAGTGGTTGAGAATCACTGCTCTAAGACAGTTTTCATATTTTAAGAGAATAATCTCTAAAATAGATATAAAATGCTTTCATTGAGAAATATTATGTCATTTGAAGTCTATAAATGAATTGATAGCAGATTATGTGTTTGCACATTTTTTTTTTATGTAAAAACTCATTATTTTGAGTACTAAGTTATTTTATTGCTCCCCGTAAAGTTAATTATTGACCGATTTTCCTGGGAGGTTAAATTATTTCATCGTGAAAAATAGAGAGAACCAAAGTAAAATAACTTAACATCTTACCGTATTTCTGCAAAGAAATTATAATAACGTGCTTTTTATTTCCTTTTTTATTTTTTTGAACAATGTATTTTGCCTAAAGTACAAACAAATTTCACTACAATAATTATCAGTAGAAAATATACTAATAATGAGAAATTTCAAATAAAAATAATAATTAATAATATAATAAACATTTATATAAATAATTTTGAATTTTTACAAACGAAACGAAATCAGAACTACTAATTAGAAACAGGAAAAAATTGAAAAATTAGCTTTTTGAATCGACATTTTGCGTTTTTAAAATAAAAAAGCATAAGTAAAAATCATGTTTCATGAAAAATGCGTATTATTTGATAATTAATAGACATATCAATGAAATACAATAAAATACTTTTCTTATATTGGGATACAACTGTAACAAAAATTATATTTGTTCTTAATTATCAAATCTGAAACTGTTAAAAATAATATTTAATAGAACCTTACTTAAGGTATCCGACTACATTCGGAACCGGGATTTTAAAAAAGCACATAAATAGATAATTTTCATGATATTTAGTGTCACTTAGATTATAATACATGTATAAAATTGTTTTATTGAGATATCATGATAAAAAAATTATTTAAATACAATATTTTAGCAAAAAATTAACTTAGAATAACCTTTTTTCAAAACGTTCTCCTTTTATAAAAAAGGCTTCTATAATAATAATATTTTGCTTATATAAAGTGAAAACTTTTCAGAGTCTGAACTAGGATTTTTGAAAAATTCACATTTTCAGAGTTACAACCCATTGATATAATTATTTTGGAATATTTTTCTGTTGTTTTTTTTTTAAATTTCTCCCCTCTGTTGTCGTAAAACATGGATAAACCCACTTCTGAGTTATATATTTCAAAAATTCTAGTTGAGCCTCTGGAGAGAGGTCTGAGCTATATACAGGCAAAATATTATTATAATAGAAGCATTTTCCATAAAAGGAGAATATTTTGAAAATTGGTCATCCTATGTTCATTTTTTCTCAAAATATTGTACCTAAATATTTTTTTATTATAATAATTTTCTTAAAACAATTTTATATACGTTTTCTAATCTACGTGACACTAGATATCATAAATATTATCCATTTATACGCTTTTGTAAAATCACGGTTCCGAACGTTGTCGGATACCTTTAACTAAACACACACACACAACACAAGCAGAACAACCTTCGCATAAACACACACGACCTTACTTATAAAATATTCGTTTATTAGAGCTTCGTTAATTATTCTAACAAATTTAAACAAAAAAAAAGGCACAGCCCAGGATCGCACCGACATTTTTAACTATCTCAATCACCCGGCTGTCACTGAAACTAATAAACTATTACTAATAAACGATTACATTTCATATCAGGCTTAAAAATAGGGTTAACTTAGAACTCTAATTGTTATCAACATTAAATATTTATAATATGCATAAAAATGTGAAGCTGTAAGAATATTTTTCATTTTAGTTCTAAGTAATTATCTGTAATTTAACACTTAAGAGCTTCCTTTGAAGATCTTCAAAAAATATTCAAAATTTACTTTCTTCTTAAAAGTGAAATCTTTATTGAAAACTTTATTTAAGGAAATTTCAAAAGAAAAGAATTATAACAAGATATCTTTAGTATGTAGCTCCATAAAAAGTTTCATTTTGACAGCCTTTACTCAACTTTATTTTTAAAGAATGTCATTGATAGCAGCTTAAGAGCTGCTATCATTGACAAAATGAATGAGAAAATGTGATATAATTGATTTTATACACAATTCTTTCATAATTTGCTGTATTTTACAACCTTTCACGAAATTTATATAACAGAAACTAAATTACTAAGTAGAAATTTCAAAGAATTAATTTGACTTAAACTAGTGTAGTAATCAAAGAAATTTCAAACTAAACATTTTACAGGTTTTAAAATAAAAGAATTGGAAACTTAGAGAGAGAGATCCTAGTCCTTATATAATTTCCCGTAAAATTTTAATACATCGCATCTTACTCGTTAAAAAAAGAACTACTGTATTATAGTAGGGTTTTTCAATATTTTTTTTATTCAATGTTTTTTCTTGCTTGTTCTTTGGTGAAAAAGAAATACGAAAGAATTGCCAATTGATATTATTATTGTATCGTGTTTTAATAATAATTTTCAGTTAAGAGAGTGAGAATGGCTTTAAAAACAATCAAATGCACCCACATTTTAAGCCTACTTGTAAAATAAAGTATTTTTTCATTCATATTAATTTCAACCCTAAAATAATAATGAAAATGGGAAATACATAGAAAAAGGAAAAATCGGGATATCTTTATTTTCTTTTTAAAATATTAAATTTGTTTTAAAAAAACGATCCGATAAATACACGCCAACATATTTAAGAAATAACTTTGAGAAAAAAGTATCAAAAAAGCCTCGTGGAAAACTACTAAATGACATAGTACACAACAATAGCAAACGGAGTAAATGTTCTAAAATTTAAAAAAATATTTTTTTTCTCAAAAATATTGTTATTTTTACTGTTCCTAAATTAATCCTTGACGTGATTTGTATAACAATGAAACAAAATATGCTTACAATTATCTCATTACAGATATTTAAGGAAAACTTCCTTCAGCACTTATATTCAAACGCAGTAATTAGTTTCGTATAAGAGTTTCCTAATATATGTCTCCATAAATGCAGTCCTTAATTGAATTTACCAGTTTTCGTTTCCGAGTTTATCGGATCAATTTCCGCAGAATAATTTAACTTAAAGGATGTATGATAAATATTTACTTTAAAGGCTGAGTCAGAAATAACAATGAGTAAATAAAAATATTGTTACAAAAGGTAATGAAATTAAGGGAAATTAAAGAAGATAGAGAGAGAGGGGAATTGTATTATATACATATATATATATATAAACTTGCAACATTATATTTATATTTTAGGCTCAACACTTGATGCAAATTATATACAATAGTTCTTAAATAGTTTACTTAAAACTGTGAAGCAGTATATAATGAGAAATAGCGCTACGATTTCATCAAACTTTGATTATTTATGGATAAATAATTTTCATATGTATCAGAGATCTGTTTCTATTCTAGCATACAAATAAGTCCTTAAAATATATTTAGCATAACTGTTAAACGGATTTTGACATAAGATCATTAAATTATGAATAAAATAATCAAAACAATGTTTGATTCTTATTAAGAATTTAATTTTAGTCAACTTATATGTACCATGATGTTTTCTTTTCTTTTGAATTATAAACTTTAAATATTTAAGAATTACTATAATTTTATAAAATAATTAATGTTATAAATACTTTTAATCCTTTTGCAAAATGGTTGCTTAAGATAAATCAGTTACATTCCTTATTTTTCTATAATTTGCTCAGTGAATTTTTCAAAACCTACATCTACCCGAAAGTAAGTTATTCTCGCTTTTAAATAAAGTATTTCTTCAAAAAAAGAAGAAAAAAACAATAACATGAATAACATAATCATTGGAGTATGAAATTAAGGAATTTTAGCACAATAACTTTTTTTATACTTTTCATAATTTTCTATTAAATATCGCTCATCCTGTGGCCTGTAAATTCAAAAAAATTGTATATATAATTGAAATTTTCAAAAAATATAGTGAAGGAATGCTGAAGCTAATTATTTCAAATAAAGAGGCATATTTTAGTGGCTATTACTTAAGTGCACATGTGTGTGTTCCATAAAATGTGGGAAGAAAAAATGCTTCTCAAGTGCACGCTTTCCGTGCTTCGTTTGCTCGCATAATTCAAAGACCCCCCCCGGGGGGGGGGGTTGGGGGGGGGTGGGGGGGGCGGAAGGAAGATGTTATAATAACCATTAACGTTAATACGGAAGGAAATCTTGATTTGTATCCGGAGATTGGAGATCTTAAGCACAGATAGCAAAAAACTTTAATAGTGTTGCAAATGTTGCCTAGCGTTGCACTCAAATTAATTGATACAAAGAAATGAGAGCGGATCCGTGGAGAAAAGATCTTGACGAAGTCGTCCAAAAGACATGACGACAGATGAAGATTGATATTTTTCCTTATGATGCATCAAGGTCTAATAGACATTCAACAGCTTCTCAGATGTCTCAGAAACATTTACCATAAGTAACACAAATTCCAAAATCTATTGTTTTAAGAAGGGTATATATGAGGGATTTTTAATTTTTTTTTTTTTTTTTTGCAAGAAGATCTGCTGTCCACATCCCATTCACTTAGGCACATAGAAGGGCACTTTTAACATGGTGCAGATAACATCTACATTGTAACAGGGATTAATGATGGATTATATTTGATGATGAGTCTAAATTGAACCTAACACTGATTCTCGGTGGAACCGATTTCTATAAGGAAATGGAGACCCTCTACATGTCCAACATCCAATAAACACACCGATCGTAGGGTAGGATTTCCCAATCATTGTCCATAAAAAAACTGTGGGAATCCACTAGAAGAAAATTGTATTAGATATATTGGGAGAGATACATAATATAAACTAAGGAGTTCGGAATAAAATATATTATTAATAAAATAATTAAATAACAATAAAATCCAATGTCATAAAAAACATAGAAGTTTCCGGTTAAAAATCATTCATATTATCTAGAACCCTTTTAGTTAACAAAAAAAAATTATGTTCGTATAAAGTTCTCAAAGAAATCACTATTTAATCACCAACTAATCTAGAAAAAGTTAATCAGTCAGTCAGAGGTAGTCGTTTCTTATAGTTGTGGTGGCTCCCAGGAAATTAATAGCAGCGCTGCTGAGTAGCCACGTAAAAACAAAATAAAAAATAATAATTTTCAGTATATTTTTTTAACTTTGATACTTTTAATCTTTTACCCTATAATTTCTTCATCATTCAGCCTCTTTAATGCTTAAAATTAAAAATAACAACACAGACAGTAAACTATATTACAAATGCGTGTGTAGAGTTCCACATGCTTTCAGTTAGTACTCGGAAAACTCTGAAGTAAAAAAGTTTAGGAACCCTTGTGTTTGATGGGTTGGGCAGGCATCATGTAGGACTGACGCACACACAAAGAAAGGCTCTGTTACTACTGAGGGGTACAATGATGAAACCTTGGAGAGAGTTCTATGGGAAAACCTTTATTCATTTAGTTCATTTAGACCGGACTTAATGTTATACATGACAAAGTTCACCCACATATGGCTTGCAAATTTTTGAAAATTGGGAGGGTTCGACCAACCAGATCTTCATACTTTAACTCTATACAACATATTTAAAATGCTCTTGTGAGTGCAATTCGAGTTCCCTTTCCCCACTTCCGCCAAAACCCTTCTAAGACCTAATATTTTTATTTCCGGTGGGTAGGGCCACAGAGGTTCATAAACTATTTCTTTTCCAAGATGGATCTCCGTTATAAAAGCTGTATAACTATAAGAGAGAGAACCACACTTCTTTTAATTTATTGTGTGTGTGTGTGTTGTCCCATCTTATAACTTCTTTTCTACACGTTTCTTCGCTAATGATTTGTACTTACGATCATGAATGTGTTCCATAATTGTTATGAAATATATTTTTTGTGTCATATCATCCGATATACATACCTAATTTCCTTAAATGTGTCCGTACTTATGGATATAATCGACCAAAAGGCAAAGTTGTATTAATTTTAAGCACACAGAATCATAATAAATTCTCAATGACTCGATTGGAAGACAAATTTTCACAAAAAAATATAATCATTTTGAAACTTTTGTTTTAATTTTTATGTTTGGAATTTACAGCCCATTTGTAGAAATAGAAGTTATTAATCGTTATTAATGCTTATAAACCCCAAGATAATTTATTTTTTTTGCATATGTGATTTCTACTATACAAAAAATACATTTAGTGCAAGCTTCCTGCAAATAAAAATGCATCTTTTTCATCCCTTTTGTAATCAATTAGAGATAAATGTCTTAGAAAAAAATATACATTCATCTTAAAAAGTATTTTATTTTTGTAATAAAAATTTATTCAGACACTCATAAAAAACTACATTACAAAAGCTTAAAATGTATTTTAAAGTAGAAAATGATTATGGATATCAAAGTAACATGTTTTATTTTTTAATCAGAAACCAAGCCATCATTATAATTTTATATTATTCATCACTGTATTTTTAGATTAGTTGGTAATGAGTCGAAATGCTTTATTTTTATCCAGTATGTTTACATAAACGGTTTTTTAATGCACTTGCTCATTTATTTTGTAAATGTATTCATTGCGAAGCAGGTGTTTAACAAAAAAAATCTAATTTTTTCAAATGATTAAAAAAAGGCACCGTGTAATGTGTAGTAATTTTGTGTAAGAATAAAAAAATATTTGTGAAGAACTTTATTTACAAAAAAAAAATTTTTTTTCGTGAATACACACACACACACACTACTTTCAGACATACAATTCACATTAGTTTTAGCACAATCTTTGATTAAGTTATCTTTTTCGAATGAAGCTGAAAGCACCTCTTTTTTCATTAAGTTTTTATAACACTTTTTTTTTTATGTTGTGGCTAGTTTTTAGTAGATTTTTTTAATTAGAGAGAATTTTTTTCTCTATTTTTCTGACTAGCAATTAGTATTTCACAATACTCTTCAGTTGTTTATTCCATTTCCTTGGCTCGGTAAGAATGATTGAAGTAGTATGCTTACATTAGCATAACTTAAACGGTACTTTACTCAATTTTGCAGTAAAATGTCTTTAACTTACGCTTTCTCTTAGAATTCAATTACAGACTTGCCAAAGAATTAGACTGCAAAGCAGACGCTTATACCCTTCTAGCGACAGAAGCAGTGAATTTTTTTTTTCTTATCCATTTTTTCCATGACTATCTCTTTTAATGTTGCCTCAAAAGAAAAGCCTCCGCTGAATTTTAATACCCACATCTTTATTTTTTTTCTTTTTAATTGTAATTTTTTTTTTCATTATTTCTCTTTGTTTTTCACTCTCCATGCTGACTTTTACACTTTTTCACACATGACGTAACTTGAGGTATTAAAAGTTCTTCACTAGGTGGTTTTAACGTTTTCTCTGTTAGGGAAAAAATAAAAGAATATCAGAATGAAAAAGAGGGGAATTTTAGAGGGGAAAGATGGAGAGAGGGAAAATTTACATTCCTCAAGCGTGTCATGTTTCTTTTCTTAAAGAAGCAACTCAGTTTTCTTTAGATCAACAAGTTGTTTCAGTCTCGTCTTCGGTAGATTTTAAAATCGTTAAATCAAGCATAACTAAAAAGTAACACTAATTTAAAATTCTGAATAATGTTATAGTACTCCACGTATTTCATTCCAAAAACATTTTTTTCTAAAGACACGTTTTGATTGTAAAAATATTATTCTACACTATTTTTACGAAAAAATACTAAACATACCTTAATATATGGTTTATATAAAAAATTTCCCATTAATATCAGCCAAATATTATTCAAAAAACTATATTCTGTTGTAAAACATTTAAATTTATCGCAAAAACAAGCTACATTATTCTTTTATTTGGAAAAAAATACCGTTGAATGACATTTTTAATAAAAAAATCAAACATTATGCAACAATTTTATGCACATGTTTTCCGAAAAATGTCCTTGAAAAAGTAGCGTATTCATAAAGACATTATTCTATGAAAGATAAAATATATTATTATGAAACAAAATTTTTACTAAATAATACAAAGTAAAACTTTGCATTAGTATAATTTTTTCTATAACCAACGTTCATTTTACTAAATTATATTTTAAAATTATTTATACAGTTTTAGGGTTGATATTATTGCATATTTCTTAAGAAATAGTTATTTCTTAAGCAACTTTGACTTTATATGTAAAATGTGTATTATGGGCATAAGCATACGTTGTTTAAAAATATACAAATTTAAGCCGATTTAAATGTCATTTTATTCAGGAATATAATATGAATTTTAATAAGACGCATTTGCATTATTCTTATAATACCAAACATGCTTAAGTCTTTATTCTATTTGCATTATTTTTTGTTCAAAAATAAGCATTTTTCCTCTTTTACTACTAGGGATTACAAAAATTAATCAAAATATGTCTTGCAATTTTTAAAAGCTGGGAGCATTTGGCTAGACACGTTTTTAAAATTTAATTAACCGTTTCATTAGAATGAAAAGAAACCAAGAATTGTTAATAACATTATTAAATTTAGATCTTTGGGGAAAATTTTTTATTGATGATATAAACAACAAAATAAGCCTTGAGAATGGAGGTACTTATGGTTTTTTGTTCGGATTAATTTTCTCCTCGATTGGGCAGAAGGGCTTTGGAATGTGTTATTCATTTTTAATGCTGTATCTTAATTACATGACATAAACTGTTACCGATACTTGTTTTTGATCCTCATATTTAACTTAAGCATCTGTTTTGGAATTTTAATCTTTTGCGAACTCTGTTGTCATTCACTGGACAATGTTTTTCTTTCCAAATTTTAAGCGTCAAAAATAAATGTTCAACTATGAAATATTAAGTTTTCATTATTATATATATATATTTTCTTTCTTCATGTGTTTTGCAAAGAATTACAATATTCACATCACAATAGAAAAGAGATTCTACAAATAAATTTAAAACTATGAATGTTATGTAGAATACGCTTAGTCAGAAGAAAGAGGCAATTTACTCAATTAAGATCAACCTTAATCTTAAACCAGTTTAATTAATCTTTGAATAATCAGTATCAAAATTAATTAAGGTATCCGGCTACGTTAGGAACCATGATTTTGCAAAAGCTTATAAATGGGTAATGTTTATGATATTTAGTGTCACTTAGATTATAAAATGTATATAAAATAGTTTTAAGAATAGTATGACAATAAAAAATTATTTAAGTACGATATTTTGACAACAAATGAACATAGAATGGCCCATTTTCAAAATATTCTCCTTCTGTGAAAAATGCTTCTATTATAATAATATTTTGCCTGTATATAGATCAGACCTCTCTACAGAGGCTCAACTAGAATTTTTGAAATATATAACTTAGAAGTGGGTTTATCCATGTCTTACGACAACAGAGGGGAGAAATTTTTTAAAAAAACGACGATAATTATTTCAATGGGTTGTAACTCTGAAAAAAATGTGAATTTTTCAAAAATCGTAGTTGAGCCTCTGTACAGATGTCTGAGCTACATACAAGCAAAATATTATTATAATAGAAGCATTTTCTACAAAAGGAGAACATTTTGAAAAAAGGTTATTCCAAGTTAATTTTTTGCCGAAATATTGTATTTAAATAATTTTTTTTTGTCAAAATGTCTTTAAAACAATTTTATAATGTATTCTAATCAAAGTGGCACTAAATATCATGCAGATTATCCATTTATGCACTTTTTTTAAAATCACGGTTCCGAACGTAATCGGATACCTTAAATATCTAGAGCAATTTAAACTAACCCGACTCTAACTAAAGAGGCTATTAATCATATTTACTCGTATTATATGATCTCTAAGCTGTAGCCTTTTAAAAATTGAATTTTATTCAGGCAAACGTACTGTGAGTCACTCCTGGTAAAATTGCTTTAACCTCAATAACGCTTCTACAAAGTCTTCTAATTGTTCGATCCTTTTTAAATCCTACTTCTTCACCATTCATTACACTTCTACATAAATAATGATGTTCATTTACATACTGCGAAAATCGTTTAACACGAAAATGAAGGGACTGAAATATTTTTTCCTATTAAAGAATACTGCAACAACAACAACAAAAAAAGAAAATATATACTAAAAATAGCTAAGTTTATAGAGTGCTTTTTTTTCCATTGATATGTATATATGCACGCATTTATATAAAAAAACAATGAAACAAAAATATTCACGGTGAAATTTAATACCATATTTTCAAAAGTACTTTCAAAAAATATATTATTGAGTTTTTGAAAATAATCTGATATTTTTCTTTGCGTTCTCTTTTTTAGCATCAAATGATAAAGAAATTGTTCTATGTTGTCCGTTTTGTTATTCATTTCATTGTTGGAATGTGCGTCTAAATAACTAAGCGTACTTATCATGTTGTTCCCCATTTTGGATGACGTTGGTACAGGAGCTGCATTATTCATTTCATTTTCAATGATATTTTTTTAGCTTCGAGCGCACTCCAAAATGTCTTTGTCTGCCATAATTGGGTCTAGACACATGTTATTATCATCTACAGTAGAGGTGGTCAGACTTTTCCAGGGTACGGGCTACTTCTAATTTTTCAAGGTGTTTCGGTCCACTTAGTGTCAGCGGCGAACACAAAGGGGGGAAGGGTCCACGGATCCTCCTCCTCCCCCATATCCCTTGAATTTTTCCCTAGATGATTATAATCCCATGTATGTAGTACGTAAAACTTAATTAAGTATTTGTTATTAATAATTTTTTATTAATTAATGCTAATTATTTATTTAGTAATTTATTTTTTACTATTTTCCCCCCGTTAAGTTAATCTGCAAAATAAAAAAATATATGTTTGGCTGCATATTGGGGTGGATAGACATTCGCCCCTCGCCTTCCCCCCTTTCAAATTTCTTGTGTGAGCCACTGTCCAGTGTTATAGGTGTGGTGAGGTAAGGAAAAGGTCTACAATATTTATTATAACTAAATAATAAATACTGAATATGTGTACTAACCTACAGAACTAAAATAAAAAAAAAACTATCACTTTAAAACCTCGTTTAAAGCAAAATGCAAGATACAAAAATAATAATACCCACAAAAATAATAATATCAAACGATGCATTTATTATCAAACAATACGAAGTACATTAAAAAATAAAACATTTTTATCTAAAGTTGGATTTTGATGTTATAGTCAGTAAAAGACTTCGTTTTTCAAACTGTCAGCTAATCTTGAATATTTCGGTATACAATTACTGACGGCTAATCTTCCGGTGGTCATCCCAAAATGTCTTGGCAATCCACTGGTCGATCGCGATCGATGTAATGCCCACCCCGGATCTACAGCAACAAAATTCTTCTAATAATACAGTAGAATAGTCCAATAATATAGAAATTTTCATTCACAGAAGGGAATGTGTCGTGTGAAGGGATTTTAATTTCATGCAAAAAATGCATGAAAGAAGAAAAATGCATGGAAATACTTAATAATTTGTCGGGATTATTGTATTATATCGTGTCATCCGATATTTCGTCTAAAACTTTTTCACGTTAAACGTATTTTACTGTTTAACACGATTCTTTTACATGACAAGGCTATCATATCAAACTTCGTAGAAAAGTAGACCTAAAGGTTGGTTAAGGGAAGTGTGCGGGATAACCCATTGCAATGCTTCCAAAATACTCAATAAGATGAAAGGCAAAAAATACGTACATGTATATTAAAGAATAGTTTGGGACCATGATTGTCAATATTTAATCACAAAAGAAAGAGATTTATAAGATTCATAAGACAAACTCATTGTGACATTAAAATAAATGTATTGACACATTTTTTAGAAAATTAATCTCTGCAAGGGTTACTTTGAACTTCTAGAGAGCCCCAAAATTATAAAATTACACTAAATGTAAGTAAAAAAATTCCAAGAAAAGGAGTAATAGAATGCCAAAATACTTCATAAATTCTTATATTTTTTTAAGACCCACTCTGTATTTTGGATAAGATTCCTGTTTTGATCACTGTATTTTGTGTTTTTCCACCTTTCTTAAGTACATTACCTAAATTGTTTATTTTATTTTCAGTTTGATACTTAAATATTTTAATTTTTTTTATTTATTTTAAAAAAGGCATTTATTCACTTAATATGAGAAATAATAAGTTATATTTCTCCATTTTTATTTCAAATGGAAAGGTATGATCTTAATTTAGGATAATTTTGATGAGGATATGCATTTAAAAATAAAATACTTGCCACTAACTATTGTTATTGTTTGGGTTTAAATTGTTTTTATTAGGTGATAAATGTAAGAAAAAACACACTGCTTAAAAGAGACACGCTGAGAGAGATATGGAGAGATATATTTAAGTAATGTGGCATTATATTATGAATATTATATAGCATGTGTATATGTGTGTGTGTGTGTGTGTGT
>BMAV01020501.1:99373-114502 GCA_019973955.1 Trichonephila inaurata madagascariensis | reverse complement strand
GCATGATTCGTCTGCATTGTTGTAACAATGAAGACTTGGTTTGACCAGTTTGGCTGAAAATCGATTTTTCAATGCCAAAACTTACGTCATTTTTATATCAATAACGTTGTTAAAACAATGCAAGTGAATATTGAGTTGAATGTTTTTACTGTTTTCAATTAATGTCTTTTTAACTAGTTGTGATATCAAACCGAATTGTGAATCTAAACCATTCTCGAATCCACTTGAAACCACACAAAAGTTTTCATCAAAATTGGTCCAGCGGCTTAGGAGGAGTTCGGTCACATACACACGCACAGAAGATTTATACACTTGCCTCGGAAGGTCTGCGTACAGGCAATCATCTTACGTGTTTATGCTGTAATTATTATTAAACCTTGCTTTAGAAAATCAAAATACTTGTCAGGAATTCTTCAAAATTTCCTTTTTCAAACAACAGCAACAAAGTTCACGTTAACAAGAATAAACAAGAATGACCACCAAATAATCACCAACCATCCGCCCCCAAAGTCTGCGTACATTTACAAAATAAAGCTTTTAAAGGGCTTTTATTGTAAAATAATTGCACGAAATCGTCTTTTTAAGTAATTATAAGCTTTGATTTTTACAATTTGCTTAGGGTTTGAGTATTGAAAGCTTGTGTGGTTCCATGACAGAGGCAACAGAATACAGATCGATGTATTATTGAAAAAAATGCCATCATAGATCTTCTGAAAAAGGAGGAAATTTTTAAAGCAATTGTTGCAACTCTTAATAGGAGACATTCATTGATTCAAAAAGTGCTCATAAACTACAAATCATTTAAAATTTTAACGTCCAAGCTAAAATCCGTCTGCCCGTCTGCAGTGAGTGTCACCGCGAGAATTGTACTTTGTAATACGCTCTATAAAAAAATTCCAAGACTATAAGCTTCAAAAATAGATAAAAGTGTTGCTGATATATTGCAAAAAAGCGTGTCTTTAACCGCAATTCGAAGGGAACTGAAAAAGACTGACTATCATGGCCGAAATGCAATCAAGAAACCATTCACCAACCATCCGAGTGAACAGAGCTAAGAGCCAAACCTTTGCCAAAAAACATCTAAACAGGACACATAATTATTCGAAAAATGTAATATATTCTGTTGAAAATAATTTTTGTAATTTGGAATCAAAAAGAACACATATATGCATGCAAAAATTCCTGGACAGATTTTGAGAAAGATAATCCTTTTTCGACTATCAAATATGGAAGTGGAGGCATAATGTTTGGCGGTGCTTTGGAAGCCTTTCGGCTGGTATTTTAGAATTTATTGAATCAACAGTATACAAAATTGGTTACTTGAACTTAATGAAGTAAAATATCATGGAATATGCCGAGAAACTTGCGGTGAGTGATGATTTTTACTTTCAGCGGCACAAAGGTACCAAGCAAACGGCTCACATTGTGAAGTCATTGTGAAGCCATGGCTGGTTTGACATGTCCCAAACCAATTCCGTAAGATAACATAGTCCCCAGACATAAGTACAATACAGCATTTGTGATATTTACTCGAGTGAATAATCTGGGAGAACGTAATAACATCCAAGGAAACGCTCAAATCTATCATGGTAGAAGAATGGAACAAAATATATCCACATATGAAATAATCATACCAGTTAAATCCCCTGCCAAATATGTTGAGAGAGTTATAGAAAGTACGGAATAGCTTAAAAAGTATTAACTTTTAGTTACAATCTACTATTGTAAAGGTTTTTTCCAGCGTACGTAGGCTTTTGACGCACTCGATTTGTGTCGTTCTTAAGTTATACATATTTGTATTATTGTATGTAATAATCACACACACACAGGGGATTGTTGCTTATACTATTTGAATTTAAGACGTTAGAAAAATCAATAAATATAGTATTGATTCAGAAAGACTTCATTTAATTAGCAATCTTCGTATGAATATGAAAGATGATCGCTTGTACGTAGACTTTCGGAGGCAAGTGTATATATATATATATAAATACATTTTCATACTTACTGTCACGATCATGTATCACAATTGTGAAAGGGTTTAAGCAAAATATTAAAAAATTCAAATATATGATTAGATTTAATTTTTTATCAACGTTTGTTCGAAACAAACCTTTGTGACCTGTTTTTAAATCAATTTTCTATCTCACCTGGAATTTTTGCTATAAGTGAAGTATAAGCAGATCACTGGTCTAAGAAATACTTGTCCCAGACATATAGTACTTTTCGAGGCGGACCTACAGCTTCTTAGCCTTAGGAGACGTGAATGTCTAAGCAAACTCAGAAGTCTGGATTCTCAAAATCGTACTTCTGCTTACATCAAAGACTGGTGTAATAACCAGAGACTCAGGAGAAACAGTCCTTCAGCAAGTGGTCTCTTTTTAACCTTACCGTTGGTGCTGTGGAACCACAGCTGTCACAATGACTTGACCCAGCGGGCGATCTTGACGGTATCTTTTTAAAAATGTTGTTATTTAAATATATTTTTAATAATTATATACAAGTAGTGTTGGCCGGTGTTGGTTTATTTTTTCTGGTTGTTTCTAAATAAGCGGAGAACTTCTGATTTCATTTTAATCTTCTAAATTTTCACATGAAACAACAAAGTCGCCACGACTTTACAATAAGCATATGAGCGCATAAAACACAAAGGATAAAAGAGCTGCATGTATTTATACATTTTCACGTCGAAGCGAAGACAAAAGAGAGTAATCACAAAAGAATTTCGCCTTTTATACAGGTAGTGAAGATCGCGTGACTCCTTCGTAACAAGAGCTTTGATTAGTTAAAACAGGAGGGAAAGAGATTTTTGATGCTAGTTGATTACGATTAAGATTGGGGCGTTAATTTTGAACCTAAGAATTAAAAGCTTATTTAAAGATTATTAAAAAAGTTATTTAAAAGGATGCTATAGAGGGAATTATTACATGCATATATTTTTTAAAAAGGAAGTATAATTGTTTTTGGAATCTTAGCTAGGAAAAAAAAAATCAATCCGTTTAAAACGTAGTTTACCTAAGAATGGGGTCTAACTTTTTATTTTAACAGTGAACAACCAAAGTAAAGTTTAAAATTATACTTAACAACTATTAATGTTGCACATAAAGCATACGCAGAGAAACAGTAACAATGTTTAGGAATCTTAATCAATTTATTGCAACATTTTGGAAACAATTATGTTTTCATTGCTCAAAATAAAACTCCACTGTCCAAAAAAGAAACTACTATCGATTCGAAATGGGAATAACTAAATCAATAAAGCTTTATGGTCATGTCCCCATATTCCTTCAACCAAACAGGATCAATGTATCCATAATTCTTCTTTCTCGAGCCATGCAAATAAAAGAGATCTCCATAAAAAAAATCCAAAGAGACTACGACAAAAAGTTTCAGCTGTTGCTACTGCAATATCTCGAACCATTTTCTGGAATATATCCCGAGCACATAAAGCTGGTAAAACGCAAGAAAAATAAAAGTTTGTCCCACACTGACGCCATTAATCATAATTTTCTTCCAAAGTGTCAATTTCATTCTTTTTTTACCATCAACTTTTGAACTTTTACGGTGAATAATATTTCAGGAAAAGGATTTCAAGTAAGACTTAAGATGTGGCTGGGAAGTTTAAAAGATAGTTCTTAAAGAAGACTTGGAATTCTAAAATATTCGGTGAAATGGCTTAAAACGTTAAAGTGAATTCGAATTAAGACTCATTTTTTTAAAGTAAGCCATTTTAAAATAAATGATTATTTAGCACTCTTGGATACTTAATGCAAAATAATTCGACCATTAAATAGCGTTTAGGTTCGGTTGAGGCTCGCTTTGAGTGTTAAAGAATTCAATTACTCGTTTTCTTACGGATCCAAGTCGAAGTTTTGAAGTTTTAAAGTTATCACTCTATGAATTATAAAATAATTTTCTAAAATAATTAAACACATACATTCTTCCACGTACTTTGAAAATGCCATAATTTTTTTCCTTCTTTCTAATTGGGTTGCCGATTGGTAATTATACCATTGTAGTAGTACCTTAACCAGAAGCAGATATCATTTTTTTTATGTAGAACTATATAGGTGAATATCAATTGCCACACTGTAATATTGACACCCAGTTTCCTTCTCAAAGAAAAACTCCTGAGCTCTGAGGATGCAAAACTGTACTAGAAATTTAATTTTTTTTCAAGAACACCCAAGCCAATCAGGCATTCTAGAGATCTTTAACACACCGCATAATCGTATAACTTGACGCTGTACATTTTTGCATCATGAAAATCCACCGGTTTGGGTCAGGGTCAATCCCTAAAACGCGTGAACGTTACAATGCCAGCACCAAACCAACTACGTCACCAAGTCGGCAACAATAGTTTTTTTCTTATATTTACAATGTCTTATTTTAAATCAAGATGTAACCGGTCTATTCGCGTTCTTCCAACTAATCCTCAGAGGGATTAATGGGACTTTAAATATTATTTTATTGAAAATTTTCTCCCGAGAAGAAGACGTGATTATTCAAATCAAGACTTGTATTTAAAGATCAAACTTTCAAGTTCAGGACAGAGAGAGGTTAGAAGGTAATAAGATAGCAAGGGGTGATTAACGAAAAGCTAGGCGAGAGTGGTTAGTAGATTATTTGATTAATATTAAGATTGACGATTTGGTCAATTAGTTGTTAAATTGGATTTGGTTGGTTTGTATTAGATTAATTTAGGAATTATCTTCAAATATAAGAAGGTGCTAAGTGTAAGTGATCCGATTTATAATTGTATCTCCAATTATCTCGTTTACATCGCTATTGCTCCCCATATTTATAAATTGGTTCTTTTCTTAACTTGGGTGGTTGAATTTGTGTCATTGTTGAAAATTGTTAATAAATAGAGTTTGTATTGACTGCGGCTCATCTTTCTTCTCACCCTCTCACACTAATGGATTGGATTGCACATATATTACAATGGCGATTAAAAACTTAATAGATTTTTTGATTTAGTATAAAAATTATTTCTTAAATACTAATTTTTTTGAACCACAAACGTTGTTGAATGTAGGATAATGTGTCCAATGATAATATTTTTAGAGAAGTATATTCAATTCGAAACTGAACATTTACCCAATATTTATTTTGAATCTTTTAAATCATTTATTTTCAGTGGAAAATAAGACGTTTGAAATTAATTAAAAATAAACAAATGAAGATTTCCACTTTAAAAGTATGTTGTATTCTATAATGAAAAAATTAAAGTTTGTGTTTAATGAAATGCAAACTAAACAACGATCTCTTTTTTCAACATGTTGGTCTCAAAAAGGTTTTTTGAAAGAACAAGCTCAAGTTGTAGCATGGTTTATTCGATTTAAATCAACAACACATGTATAACGTGAACTAGAGGACCCCACACTTGTGTTTGGAAGTGAGAAAAAGATCTTTGGGTTAGATGGATTGAAAGAGAAAGTTCAATAACGTGACCATCAAACCTTTAGACGTAACACCTTTCGAATTCTCGTTGTACGGATACGTGAACAAGGAACTAGTTTTAATCACTGGGCACATGCCAAGTTGTTGTTTATGTTCACCAAGATGGGAGATAACATTACAATAGGGTTACCTTGATATTTTTACAGTTTTTGGAATATTGCAAGTTTCTAGTACATTTTAATTGATATTAATTATTAATGTGTTAATATATGTTACGTAATTATTTTATTAATAATATAATATAAAAATACAATTATTATTATATGTAATAATCATATAATATTCGTTATTTATAACAATAGTTTTTTTTATATTATATTTATTTATAAATATTATTACATATTATGTTATTTACTTATAAATATTATTACATATTATGTTATTTATTTATAATTATTACGTTACATGAGTATTCTTATGAATAATTTTTATATTGCAATACGATGATTTTATTTTTTTTTACAATTACCAATAAATTATATTATATAATTATTATTATATATATACGAATTATTATTAAATCATAACTATATGAATATTATATATAATTACTATCAAATTATATTATAAGTTTATTATTATATAATGCATAATACTATTATTAGTAGATGTTACTTTTTGTTATATTATATTATTATTCATTATTTATTGATTGATCTTGGTTATTCTCAATCTCTTCCTATATTCTACTTTTGAAATATATTTCAATGTTTTTCAAAACATTTTTAAAATTATCTCCCTCACGATTTGATACCGACAGGCCACCATCTTGGATTCCATTCCAGCGACAACAGGCGCTGCTTGACGTGATTCCTTTATCGTGCTAAGCAGCGCTTGGTGACATATTCCGAGATATCAAATTAGTACCGTGAAAAATCTTGCTTAAGAATCATAAATTAGTGAAACTGATGAAATGAAAACTTGAATTGCAGTGACCTTCCAGATTGCGGATCCTGCAATGCTTCATATACACGTAAGACTCGTATAGACATCTCGTATAGACTTGACGTAACTAGTGGTGTTTACATAAAAAACGGGCAGTAAAGCAATAAAAAAAAACTGATATTTTTCTTATGGTACAAACAAGCCCGGAATTAAATATCTTTATTTATTTATTTCTTTTGTTACTAATGTTTGAAAGTGTAGTCATACTTTTCTGACCCCCGGTATATAGATATATATATACAAATTTAATTCATATTGTAATTTAAAATGTACTGACAAATTATTTTTAAAGGATCAGACAATCATTATTAAACAGGGTCAAAAATTCCTTTAAGAAAAATATAGGATAAACATTTAAAAGAGTCCTGATTTTTAAAATATACATTGGATCAGCTTAATTAAAGAAAAATATAAATACTGAATATCCCATGAATATATACAGTATTGGCTATTAAAATTGCTACACCAGGAAGAAATGCAGATAACAAAATGATATTTATTGCACAAATATATTATACTGTAAATAACGAGTGATTAGATTTTTAAGAAATTTGGGTGCATAGAACTACCTCAGGCCGTAATAACATCACGCCTGGGCATTGAGTCAAACAGAAATTGGATGGCATGTCCAGGTACAGACGCTCATGCAGCTTCAGCACGGTGCCACAGCTCATAAACCGTATGGTGACGAGCCAGTCACTCGGCAACCATGGTCCAGATGTTTTAGATTGGGGAATGATCTGGTGAGCGTGCAGGCCAGGGCAACATTCGAACATTTTCCGTATCAAGGAAGGTCCGTACAATACCGGCAACATGCAGTCATGCATTATTCTACTGCGACGTAGGCTTTCGTAGGGCTCGAATAAAGAAAAGAGCCAAGGGTCGTAACACACCAGAAATTTACGTGCACTGCTCAAAAGTTCGTCAGTGCGAACAAGAGGTGACTGAGACGTGTAACCAATAGCACTTCATTCCCTCACGTCAAGTGAAGGGTCAGTATACCGATGACGAATGCACGCTGCCAATGTGCGTTCACCACAATGCCACCGAAAACGGCTGCGACCATCTTTATGCTGTAAACAGAACCTGGATTAATCTAAAAAAATTGAGTTTCCTCATTCGTGCGTCCAGGTCCGTCGTTGATCACAACCTTGAAGACTCTCCTGTCTGTGATGCAGTGTCTAGGGTAGCCGGAGCCATGGTCTCCGAGCTTAGAGTCCATGCTGTTGCAAACGTCACCGAACTGTTCGTGCATACACTTGTTGTCTTATAAACTACCCCAATTCTTGACTCAGGGCTCGTGACGTGGCTACACGATCCATTAAGGTCGTGTGGGTAACATGCCTGTCTTCTCGGCTGCTAGTGATAGGGGACCGTCGAGATCCACCACGGCGTTCCATAGTACCGTCCTGAACCCACCGATTTCCTATTCTGCTAACAGTTATTGGATCTCGACCGACGCGAGCAGCAATACTGCAATACAATAAACTACAATCCTGGTACGCGTCGATTCAACCTTTATCAAAGTCAGAAATGTGCTGGTACAAATTTCTGATTCTTACATGAGTCACCCCAATAGCTTTTAACAGGCACCGACTTTTAAATGCAATTTGTCTATGTGAGAAACCAGCTGATCCATTTCTTTATTTAAAACAATTGTAGGTGTCGCTACCGGTGCCTGCTTTGTCTGAATGTGCTGAAAAGTTAATAATTTGCATATCACATCACCTTCTTCCTATCGTTTAAATTTCCCGCCTGTAGCATGTCACTTTCTGGATGCATCATCCTTAATGACTCTAGTAGTGTATATATATTTAAGTGACACTTTTATTAAGACACACATAAACGAGTTTAGGTAAAAAAAAACCAAGACATTTTCATGTTGCAACTCTTGAATTGATTAAACATTTTTTCCTAATTTGCGATTATTTTTTTTTTCTTTTTAAGTGGCTAGTGTATTAACTATGTACCTATAAGAACATTTGATCCATCCTGAAAAGTGTTCTTAAACTCCACAAAATCCACGAAAAGTACCGTTGGTGTTCTTCACAGCAGCATTCTCCCATTCCTAGGAAGTAAATAGTCCCATTAAGCGTTTCCTCAAGTGGCGATAAAAACCACAAGAGACGGAAAAAACTATTCCCAGACTACCGGGTTCTAAGTTATCGCCACTAATTAGAGACCTTTACGTGAAGGTTGCCTTAGAAGAGGGAAGAGGGAATTTTTTTATTAGAAGGCCATTTTTTTTTCTATATTTATAAATATATGGAAAATGCATTTGAATTTAAGTATTTTACTGGGACAGTATTTATCTTGTTGCAGTCGTTGAATGGATGAGGAAATATTTCGGGATTTCATTTTAGTTTAAAATTTTACTATACACACAGCACAAAACGATAAAATGAAACATAACACAAACGCGCAGAAACATAGGTGCATACGAAGTTATCTTTGGGCATTTGGACCAAATTATGCCGTCAATCCCATTTAAGAAAAATGTAGATCCGGAGACGAATGGGGATTCGTTATGCTAGATCAGGGGTACTCAACCTATTTTCCTGCTGGGCAGCATACACATTTCAGCTAATTCATGTGGGCCGCATACATATGTTAGTTATTTCACGCAAGCTGCATACGTATATTAGTTATTTCATGCGGGCCGCAACATGATGATAAATGGGGAGGGGGGAGAAGTGCTTTATATATATATATAAGAGCACGATAACATTGGATTTTCAAAATGTGGAAAATTGATCAAAATGTTACAAATCCTGTTTTTCTTTTTTTATATATTTTTCATAATTTTTGTTATTGCCACTAACACTAAATTAGAAGCATTTAAGAAACACTCCTTCACAATTTCTGCACAGTAAACGGTTTCATATGATTATTAATAATATAACAAACTTCTAGGATGTCTTTATTACCGCTATGATATTACCACTTAAAAAATACTTTGTTGCTGTTGCAAGGATTATTTAAGAAAGCATATTCATCACTTCTTGAAAGAGATTTTCGAGGAAGCGTGTCATGGAATGATTCCTGTTTATTGGTATATTTTAAATACAGCACTTTCGTAGCAAATCAAATAATTACTGATCCATGTTTGTTTTTCGCTACAAAACAGTCAACCTTCCAATCGTCTTGAAACAATATATTTTCTTAATATTTTTCGCTTGCAAGATATGAAGGCTAGTTAAAAATTATCTCCGTCCATAAAATTATCGCTAATTTGCTGTTGTATTTTATCACTAACTGAAACCGTTCCAAATAGAAAAAGAATATAAATTTGTACCCGAATGACCCCGACAGCAAAAAGCAAAAATGATATGTTTGGTTTCTTGACAATGATTTTCTCACCAAATTTTTAATACAATGTTGTTAAGTAAGTGAATTTCTCAGAACAATGAGCCATGACCGGGCCACTTAAAAATGATTCGGTGGGCCGCAGGTTGAGTATCGCTGTGCTAGATAGTTGTTGCATTTTGTTTGGCTGAACCAAACGTTCAGAAAAAGCTCGGTCCGAGGAAATAAAAGTTGGTGCATGAAAGAAAGCTTAGAAACTGCTCTCTATTTGGATAGTGGCAAATGAGCGTTGTGGAGATCTCAGTTTTTATTGAACTGGAAGTTTGAGAATCATTATTTCCTTTAAATAAAACCGTGATTGTCCAGAATAATGGGATAATGCAATATTGAATGTATTAATTCACCATTTATATTTTCTATTTAAGAATCCTTTAATTCATGATCGTCTTGAGCCCTATTAGATATCACAGGATTAATTTATTTTAGTTGTTGTTGTTATTTATGGTGTCTAATCAACAGTAACATCTGATCAAGTCCCATGAAATTCATCGTGGCAAGGGGCTAGTAGCACGCCTTCCCTTTTCCACCAACCACACGAGAGGACTTGTGGCTCGACGGCTATTTAGACTACCCCCGTGCCACAAAGGCACTGTATGCTTACAAACATCCATCCAGGATTTTGACCCAGGGCCCTCGGCACAGCAATTAGCATCACTAACCACTATACAGGATGGGTGGCATTTATTTTATTTCACCCGTCTAACGGGATATATCCTTTAAACCACAGCTTTATTTCTGCAAAAACTTCTATATCGGCCCATTACAAAGTAAGCTGAATCAACATCGCGTCATTCAATTATTTTTACTTATCAGGGTAGTCATAAGGGGAAATATCATGTGATTTTTAAAGCTATAAAAGCTGAGCTGCGTGAAGCGAACAGAGAACTTTCTATCCCTTGTCTTGTTTGTACACGTTTGTGTTATGTTTCATTTCTTTTTCTGAGTGGGTAAAGTAAAATTTTAAACTAAACCCCAAAACATTTCTTCATTTTTTCAATGACTGCAGAAAGATAAAGATTAACCTATTAAAATATTTTAATTCCCGTGAAATCATCGTATATATATAGAGAGAGAGAAATACAGGAACAAATATAACCATACGTTATACCATACCAAATATACGTTTTTCCTTTATTGAAGTATATTACGTCACGTTACAATTATATTATGTTAAATATATAGATAGACCGATCATCCTCCTTACTTGTACACCACTCCAACAAAAGAACATTAAGCCTCGACAGGTTTAACTCCCTTTTACAAGGCCGGGAATTACGAGGTCCATCGCCAAAAGCCCTCGAATAACTGTGAATAGTGCGGCGTTAATATTCACTCACTCTGCAAGGACGGTCTTCAGTGACTTCATAGCTCACGACGTCGGCGTGACTAGAGTTACATGGCCAGTAAGAATCCTTGTAGAAGAATAACTGCAGTTAAAAATGATAAATAATACTTTTGCAATAACAGTTTCTCTTTCTCGAAAAAGAAAATAATATATTTTTAATACGAATACACCTAAGAAATACTTATTTTAATAATTCTTGAAGAAATAAGATTCTAAAAGAAATTCCCAAATTTATATAAATCATTTCTTCTTTCTCTATTACTTTTTCTCGTTGCAATTAAACATATTTGTGTGTAAGAGAGAGAATATTCAATATAAGAGTTACACTTACGAAAATATAATAATTTCGATTAAGAAACACAAAAAATATTTGTCCTAATGAGAATTATCTAGTAATAAAGTTCTGAAAGAAGATTTCAAGAATACATAAATTATATTCATTCTCGCAATTCCTGAAGAGTTATCATAAACAACCGTACTAAATTCTTCAAAATCAATCCAATCAAATCTAACACAGCAACTTCAAGTCCAATTGGAAATATCGTCCGAAGTATAATCTTCATAGACATGGTGCCAATGATTCCTATCTGAAGTCAGATTTTAGATTTTATGACTGTAGGGATCATTTCTCCCACTGGCGTTTCAAAAACGTCAAAAGATTCGGGAATTTGTCCTCCTATCCAAGAAATAATCTTACCAGAAAGTTTTATTATTTGAGATATATTGCGAGTTCTGGGCAGTAACTTAAGTATCAAAAGTTTGTGACAGCGTAAACTACAAGCGACATCGTTTCATCCCATCACTGATTTTATTTTTTCTTTTCTATTAGATAGTAGTTTAATTGGAGATCTTTCTGCGAGAATTTGGGGCAGTAGCCTTTTAGAAATAATTCGGAGTTGTTTCGAAAGACTACCTCGACAGTAATGTCGTGAAATATCTCAAATTTTATTTGCTATTAGAATAAATATATTCTTGAGATTGAATTTCCTCGTTTTGAATTGAATTTGAAATAATAATTATATAAAGCTATTCAATATAAACTCATGTTTGTAAAAAATGCAATACCATGAAAGAGTAATCAGAATTAAATGGAATTTAATGCACAAACGACTTGCAGTCCAAATAAATGACAAAAATTTTAAAAGCAAAGAATTAATATTAAGTGTCCAAAATCAGTTTTTCGTGTAGCCACCACGGGCTGTATTAAGTGCTGCTATACGACGTGGCATGGAGTCAAACAAAAATTAAATGTCTGCTAGTGGAAGAGAATTCCATATTGCTTGTATGCGCAGAAAAGTTCGTTTTTGAAGCTGCCGGACGTGGATCACGAGTGACACGCTGACCAACCCAATCCCACATGTGCTCAATAGGCATATATCCGGCGAATAAGCAAGCCAAGGAAGGAGTTGTATGTGTTGGGCTGAAAAGAAGGCACGAACAGGCTCTTTGCTCATGAGCCCGTTGCAGATGCAGCCATCGATGATTTGCCGTGAGGGGTATCCTGAATAAAAGCACCTTTGCACGCAATCCACGGTGCAGCAGACGTCGACGAATTAATGAAGCCGATATTAGTACACCTGTAGCAGTAGACCAACGTGCTGTCAGCTGCCTGGAGGAAGCTGTGCGGTCATTCACCGCCATTCGAAACAGTTGTCGATCGTCGCGCACTGGCGTCACCTTCCGTCATCCACTGCCAGTGTTTCAAATTGTTCGGTGTTCGTTGGTCCACAGCCTCCAAATTCGCATTACTGTGGGACTGTTTCACTGCATACGAGCTCCTTTTTCACGATAGGAGAATGGCCCTTCTTGAAGGCTGATAATCCTGCCCCGTTCAAACTCCATAATTTGTTCGAATTTCACCTTATTTCATCGTGGAGGCATACTTAGGTCTCACTAAACGTTCACTACTAACAAATAATCATTAACTATATTCAACGTCCCGCTACAGATCTCTATTTATACACTTTCAGCATCAGTAAAGAGGGCGCTGCGCACGCCACGCATGAGCGGTGGCTCTATTTTATGTAACATCCTATAATTGATATTCGCTGCAAAGTTCATTTAATTCTGATGACTCCTTCATGGTGTTGCATTTTGAAGTGAAACTTCTTAGCGCATGAGAGTGAATCAGAAATTTTGCTCAGTTTTGCGTTAAGGTGAAATGCCGAACTTAAGTCCCCCCCCCTCTTCACCATTCTGGTGAAGAGATGGCGAGCCGAAGGATAAGGGAGTGTAGGACACCATGTGTCATATCCGTTAAAAAGTTGGACGACTGCCAAGGGAGTATTAAAGGTATTGGAGAGAGCGGGTACCCTTGCTATACTCGTAACGAACTCACACGGCGTATTTTCGGAGTTTTTACATAATAAACGCGTGACGTATTCAACGAATAAACGTAACCAAATTTTTGCCATTATAAGGCTTTTCCCGTTATGGGAGTGTCTAAGACATTGTGTATATGTCACTAATGTTCACACCAGAATCACTAAGTATAGCGTCTTTTAAACAAACAGTGACTTCTGTGAGTGATGATTTAAGTTTATATTAATTTCCATTTCCATTGGATTATAATTAATTCTAGTCAGATTGCCTTGAACAAATGCAAAAAGAGGAAAAGAGTCTCGTAAAAGAAGCAAGAAAAAAAAGAAAGAAAAGTTTTCTTGACTGGCTACAATCGAAGTTTTTTATATCCTACTTCAGTTTCCACGCACCTATCGTGTCTTTCTTGGAAGATGATGATGCAGAAAATTGAATAAAAATAATATTTTCATATAATAAATAAAGTTCGAATTTTATTTGTTAAAAGTAAGTTCCCTCTGAAGTTTAATATACTTTGATCTAATCCCCTGATTTACGGCCAACGTCGCCAAAGAAGTTTCGCTTCTATTCCGTGATTTTTCTCGTTCTTTTTTTAAATTTTTTTTTACAAACAGTAGTGTATTAACAGATGTATTAGATATTATAAATTGTATAATTTTATTTAAGGCATACAATGGGTGTTTTGAGGTTCTTCTATTAATCATCTTGGGGAAACTATTCTTTAACAATGATTTTAGTTTTTAAAAACCACTTTCCGTAGAGATGACTTGATTTTATGCAAATGTAGTTGCCATTTGAACCCTGCCATTGGGTACGTAATGCTAAAGGCTAACCATTGATCGTTAATCGTGAAATCTAAGAAAGAGATAAGATGAACAGTGACTAGGAGATTTCGCGTCCTGATCTCAATATTCGTTGTAGAATCCACCAGGAGCAGTGAAAACAAATAAATTTGGAAATGACTGAGCTATCAGGGCTCGAGAATGATCATCGCAAGGAGCTCCGGCTGAAGCTAAGTGATTTTTAAAAATCTTATATATCCGATTAAGTATTAGGATTTCTGATTGTGCCCAGTTAAGCTATGAAATCCTATATTTTCATTAAATATTAAAAATAGAATAAAAATAGATATTTTTTAAGATCATGCTGCCTTTTTCCGAACCCTCTTGCACACACAATCTTCGGGCCGCGACAGGCATCTGAGATTGCTTTTGGAGCCATTAAGTAAATGAATAGTTTATTTGTTATCTAGTGTCACTTGAATTAGAATATTTACATAAAAATGTTATAAGAATATTCCTTCCTTTCTTCGTTTCCTCAGTGGCACGACAGCCAAGGCTGGGCCTTGGCCTTGTCAAGAAGCCATTTCTAGGCCAGCCCTTTTCTTGCCTCTCAAAACTAGGATATCTTTTTCTAGGCTATCAATCCATCTAAGATTTGGCGTACCCTTTCTTCGTGTGCCAATTGGTTGATCGTTGAAGACTTTTTTAGTGGTGCAGTCTTCGGTCATTCTGATAACGTAACCTGCCCATTTAATTAGCTGTATTTTGATGAAGTTCACAATGCCAGATTCTTTATATGATCGATAGAGCTCTAACTTTGATCTTCTGTGCCATGTTCCATTTTCCTGAATTCCTCCAAAAATGAATCTCAAAATCTTCCTTTTTTAGATGCTAATCATGTTCTCATCT
>BMAV01020501.1:76596-92261 GCA_019973955.1 Trichonephila inaurata madagascariensis | reverse complement strand
CTCTGGGAGGAAGTTGATAGAAGAGTTCGGCAACAAGCAATAACAAGTAATAACCACTCTGAGGAAGGCCATAGAACATGCCTGGGCCCAAATTTCACCTGAGAAGACGAAGATTCTTGTTACGTCAATGCCAAACCGAATGCAGGCAGTTATTGCTTCTAAGGGAGGTGCTACAAAATATTAACATTACATTTTTGCTTATTAATTATTGAAAATTGTCTTGTTCTGACCCTGTATGTAGACTTTCATGACTATATAATTTCATATTTTGTTTATTTTTGATATATTTTAATGAATATGTTCATAATTTTCTTTATTAGATATGAATTATTGTCTAAGATAATTACGAAAATAAAGTTGTACTTTCGAAAATATAAGTATCGTGCTAGATCTGTGTGTATTGGGGGGTGTATGTAGACTTTTGTGACTGACTGTATAATCGTCTTCTCTAAACAGGTTTCCCTTTCTGCTCGCTATCTGGATTTTAGCGCGTTTTCTGCCCCTTACAATCTGAGGTTGTCGTGTGATTGGTTATTTCGTACTTAATCAACTGATTTTCTATCGATTAATGTTCACTACAGCTTCAAAACAATTTTACAGTTCAGATTTTGATGCATAAATATCTTTCCTAAAAAAATTCTGATCTTTAGAGTCAAATTTTGATATCGAATTTTTCAGACTGTCTTTATTTTCATAATTTTTATCCGTTTTAAATGTTTAATGAAGCTGAAAGTCGGTTTGTTGAAAGACCCAGTAAATGAATTGGGTGCTGCAAAAATTCATATAATTTTGCAATGGTTTTGTGCTATGTGGGAAGTCGAATGTTATTGTAGAGCGGTATTGGGCCATGCCCATCAAAATATGAAATGAATAATAATTTTCAATTTTTCACTCATTTTGTCAATGTACTTTACATTATAATAGATATAGTTAGATTCATTTCCATCATTGCTTTCAGAGCACCATTTTTCACAGATATTTTGGGACTTCCAAGCGGTTCTTTTTGTTAGAAAAAAATCGTCTCCAGACTGAAATTTATTAAACGAAGGCTACACTCCTCTTGGCGGTATTCTCAAGAAATACATGGTTTGTATATATATATATATATATATTAATTTTTATTTCCATTCTTTTTAATCTTTTGTTAAGTGCTACATTTCAGCCATTCTTTTGATTTAAATCTGTATTAGGGTATAGAATCTGGCAACAAATTAATGTTTCCACTCAGATTTAGCGCGGGCTTTGCATTTGTAAGTGCAATTTTTAGGTAAGTTACCTCTATCTTGTAATGGATTTAGATATTTCTATCCATTATTTCCTATTGGTTTTTGCTCAGTGTTATTTACAAAAAAAAGGGGGAAGGTTGGCTGGCCAAAAAACATGTTCAACCCCACTTTTATATAAATTATTTTTTATATAATAGCTGTCCTAAGTCAGTAATGTTCATAACACTGCAGCATCCATTTTATATTTATTATCTCGATTACTCTTTTGTCCTTCATTGTGTGATTTTTCTGCTGTCTATGTGTTTGTCGAATGTTATTGTTTGGATGTTACCTCTTATTAGTAGAGAATTGGCCTATATATATATATATATATGTATATATATATACAATGCGTGCAGCTGTTGCAGTATTAATACTAAGTGCATACTCTAATAAAAACTAATCAAATATTGGTTTAATTCGTATTTTTAGGAAATTTCAAACAAATGTCAAAATGGAATACTTAAGTGAAAATATTCTTCATTGAAATGTAACTTTTTAGCAATTGACAGTCTGACTCTAAATGAGGTTATACCAAACAGAGACGGATTATGAAAATAGGGAAACAAATCTTCTCCTGAAAAGAAAAAAAAAGGTTCGACATAATAGGAGCAAAGAAAATAAATGAATTTGTTCTTAAACAAATAAAATTTAAATAATAAGCATTATAATAAACAGGATAATGTATGCATTTCGGAACAAAAAGGAAAAAATGCGTTTAATTAAAATTCTCTCTTCGCAAACGTAACGGAATTAAATTTTGTACGACTCAAATCTCTTAATTAATAAGACCTACAAAATAAAATTAAAAAAAAAACAAGAATTTGATATAAGAGTTGTATTCCCATGAAATGTGTGTGTGTGTGTGTGTAGAATAAAATCATCCCAATAATTAAGGACAGCGACTTTCATTTTACTGAATTTCCTTTAATATTGAATTGGTAAAATAAATTAATTGAGAAAAGTACTAAATATCAGTTATGTATGATGAAATAGTGAGGAAAAAAGGAACCCGATTATATAGCTTTAATTAAGGCGTGTTTGAAAAATATATAAGAAAATAAATTAAATCTTCTAAATGAATAGAATATCAACAAAATTCACTGAAAAATACATCCAAATAGCTGATCTTAGCATTTCAAATTCAAACATTCATAATCTCATTTATATTCCAGTGCTCTTAATATGCATTTTAACAAAGTTCTGCTTTAAAGACCATTTAATAAATATTGAGTGCGTGATCTTGTGACCACTAGGATACCTCTGTCACCAATGTTTTCTTGAATTTTGTGTAATATATTTCCATTAACATTACACAAAGTTTAAATAATGTAATTGTTTGGACAGAAACAGAGATTAATAAGAGAAAGAGAGAACATAAATCGGATCATATGCGATAAAATGTGTGTTAGAGCAGTGATTCCCAAAGTAGTCTATATTGACCCCTAAGCATCTATGATGACTTGGAAGGGATCCAAGACAGCAAAAAAATAATTTGGGGGTCTGTGAGGAATAAATAGAGGTCTAAGACAGTGACTCTCATTAAACCAGATCATTAATTTAATTTTTTAAAAAAATTTAATTTAATGGAAACCAGATTTTACCTTTTTAACAGATTTATATATATATATATATTTACTAAACTTAATAAGGTTAATTTGCAGTTATATAAAGCAACAAACTAAATTTTATTAAAACAAGGACTATCATTTGAGCCTTTTATTGACAAAATTAAGCTAAAAGAATATAATATTGGACGTCACGAATTTTCCTAGTTTTTCAATTGGCTGCAGACAATCTGCCTGGAAAACGACGTTCTAACCTACGTTCAACATTTAAATTCTCTTTATTCAGATTTTGAATCTTGGTTTCAGAGTGCATTTACTTCGATCTTGCCACAAAAGGCAATGATTCCATAGGGTCACATTAAAAAAAAGCAATATTACAAGAGGAACTGATAAGAAAAGGCAGTAACGGAGATATTAAAAAAAAGCTTAGAAACGGATGTCATCAATTGTGGCTTTAAAAAAACATACCTGTTATTTATCACGAATTAGGGAATATTGTGTGAAAAATTTGTTAATTCCTTTTCCTAGTGAGTAGTTCCTTTTCCAGTGCAGTTATCGGCCGGACACTACTAACCGAGGAAATGTAGGGATAAACCTGACAAGATCAAAGGAAAATGATGAAAACTTGTTATTGAAGCACAAATTCATCTTTATCACTTTAAACATTTGTTTTTTAATCAGTTATTTTATATATCACTTAAATTTTAAATTGATTAACATGTGTTGCTTAAGTTTTCAACTCTATACATCAGTACAGTTAGAAATTTAAATCTTTTAAGAGGTGTTGGAAAGCTAAAATCTTATTTTTTTGACAACTTGAGATTTTTATATTTTCAAGTTGTATGGATTTCAACCTTTGTAAAAATATCTTTTTTAACCTCTAAGGTAATTAGAAGCCCTTAAGACATATTTTTAAATATTCCTTGAAACTGGGCCACACCCATTTGAATGCCGTAAAATGGAAACAAAGTACTTCGTTTTTCCTTAAAAGTTGAACGTCTGATATAAACCAAAACATTTATTTTTTATAGCAAATTGAGCCTTTTATTTTTTTTATTTCCCAGCTAGTTAGAAGTCTCACTGTATACATTAAAATCAATTTATCTCAAAATGTAAATTTTGATGTTCGATGCACCTTTTTTGAGAAACTGCTAATCACAGTCATGTAAAGTTTTTATGATATATATTCATAATGATGGCGAATAAAAAACTCAAAAATATATTTTTTACAAATTTTTTTTATGTGAAAAATGGGTCAAATTTCACTATGTTTGGTAAAATATTTTATAAATTATGAAAAAATTCAAAATTAGCTAAAAGATCATTTCAGTATAATAAAAGAGGTATTCTTTAATTGTATGAAAAATTTCAAACATGTACATATAACAGATTTTGATAAAAAGTACATCGAAAACAGCCAATTTAACATTGTCGGCATAGAGATTTCCGACTCCCCTTAAAGTAATTACCTCTCTACCAGCTTTCATAAACTTATTTAAATTGCTAAATTTTAAAAAAAATTCAGTACTACGTAATAAGGGGTCTACAGTAAACCGAAAAACATGGTAAAGGGGTCTATGAGCCAAAAATGTTTGGGAACCTTTGTGTTAGGGAATTCCGCATAAAAAACATCCATAAATATTATTAAAAAATCTCAACACACAGATGAAATAATATAAGTAAGAATCTCAAGAGACTCAAAGAATTTACAATAGGCACACACACACATCATTTTCTTATCCATAATTCAAACTATGACCTCTAACAGAAATTTCAATAACAATGCAGGTTTATCCTTATTTCTGCATGTGTTCTCCACTACACAGTATGAGTGGATAAGCATTGTTCCCTTTCTATGCTCTAAAAATAAAAGAATATCCAAAAAAACTAAGACTAAACAGCGCAGATGTCGCCATTCTACTTAGCCTGTGTATCATATATTTCTGTAGCTAATGATCTGATTCAAATGAAATTTAAAACATTGGCCAATTACATTCTTAGTGTGTCTGCAAGGTGCCACAGAATTTTGCAAAATGTTAAATTTTATTTATGATAAGTCAGGCTTTGTCTTAGGCTTGGGCAATGTCACAAAATCTTAGTTTAAAGAAAGGTTCTGTGAGTCTAAATAGTTTGAAAGTACTGGCATAAGATATTTAGATTATACCTAATTCTTAGAGGCAAAAAGTACCTCATGAAAAAAGTACTTAGAATTTTGCTAATTGTGTAAAGTATTTTTCAGCATCATAATTTAGTGCACACAAGTTGGTGCCATGCGAATTGCACTATTTTCCTCTAAAATCTGACTGATTGGTATTTTTTCGTATAAAACTTGTTCAAATCTTAGTTGTTTTGACATCAAGGTGTGATTCGCGTAGTGCCATTTTTGCTGCGGTGATGCTAATACTTTACCTCAGTTTGATATAGCTGCAATTAGAATTGAGAAAGTCATTGAAGATATCCTTTTTTGATGAATATAACTAGAAAATACTTTGAACTCACTTTTACAATCCCAAAAGAAAATAAAGAAAAAACTCTTACCAATATTGATTGAAGCATTGCAGTGCACTGCCTTGAAAAATGATGAGATGTAGAAAATAAAAATATTTGGCTGCATTAGTTAATTATACAAAAGAAATTAAAGCTTTTAAAGGGATGAAATAACTTAAAAGTATGATATGCAAAGAAACTGAATCTGAAAATGAATATAAAGGTCGGTTAAACATTTAAAAAGTGCATTATGAGGTTTTCATTCAGAAAAAAAAATTTTTAATCAACCAATCAAAACATTTAAAAAAACTCTTATTTTAATATATTTTTACTTTTTAATTTACTTTCTAAAACTTTGTGAAATACGTTTCTCTTCCTTTTTTTGCTCCTTTTCATAATAGGCAGAGAAGTCAAACAAGCGTCACCGTCCTATTGGGATTGGGGTACAAGGGCTAGCCGATGCCTTCATCTTGATGAGGTATCCTTTCGACTGTCCCAAGGCTCAGAAGCTGAACGTGGAGATCTTTGAGACAATCTACTTTGCTGCTCTCGAAGCAAGCTGTGAATTGGCCATGGAGAAAGGGCCTTATGAAACTTTTGAGGGATCACCAGCATCACAAGGGGTAAAAGAAAAAATTTTTCCCTTTAAAAAAACATTACAAGTACAATGAAGTATGTTGAACCTTGAAAACATGGCGAGGACACAAGTCTGGACAACAAAAGGTGGATAAGGATGCTGAATGATTGAAATAAATCAAATTTATTTTTTAAACAGCTGATGTACTCTCTAACACTATTTGGGAGTGCAATTTGTCATGTGACTATTGATCAGTTTGTTAAGAGTGTGCTTTTTTTTAAAGGTGCTTCAAACTTAATTTTAAAATCAGTAATAGATGCTAAATAAATAGGTTTTCTGATAAAGTAAATGCTAAAAAATATTTTGGAAAATAAATACTGTACTCACAACGTCGTACACCGAACAAAACAAAAATTGTATTAGTGCCGGTACACCTGGTGGATCTCTCTGGTGAAATCAATGATTTTGATACATCTTGCTGTAAACAAATTTACTTTTCAACTACATACATATCAATAAATTATTAATATTATTCTCAATATTTTATATTCATTTCAAATTAATATAAGGATTTAACTTTTTAAAAATTGTACACATTATTGATGTCATTTTTTTTCCTTTTGTATATCAGAATTTTCTTCATGTTTCACATTAGATTTCATATTTCTTAAAATTGGGCTTATAAATTTCTTGGTCTTAGTGGGTTTTTTTTTTTAAATAAAAGAGGTTTCTCTTTATGTTAAACAAGTGTCTCAAACATGGGATATAAAATTTTCTTCTCAACAAGTTTCAAATTTTTTTATAAGAATCAAAAGTTGGTTATTTTATTTTGTTAATATGAAATTTAAAAAAATTCAAGGTGAAAACTTACCATGGCATTGAAGTAAAAATGAATTAGAAAAAAATGTTTTTGAATAATGAAATTAAAAATTAATTTTTGAATGTTTTACACTTTGATCATTTGCTAATATATGCTCCTTTATATTTTTAAATATTTCTTAAATTACTGATCAGATTGGAAAGAAATTTGAAATATTATTTATTTAAAGCATTTTCTAATTAATTAATCCATTAACACAAGGGTGGACAAATAACGGCCTGCAAAGAGTTTTTGTGCAGCCCCCCAAGACAGACAGAAAATGTTCTCTGTGCTCGGGTCACCATATATTTATGAGAAAATCCACAAGAGTAAATATAGATGCAAGTTGATTGCGACATAAACTGGCAGGCTGTGATGAGAATTTCAAAAAAATTCTAGGAAACTGAAAAAAACTAGAAAATTTTTAAACTTATTCTAAAATGAAATGTTCTTGCAGCTATAGATGATAGGACAGTAAATAAATTAAATGAAACTGCCACTACTTTGTTTAACTTCTATATTAATAATACAAATTATATCTTTTCCAAGATGCAAAGTTAGCTAATGAAAGGAATTATTTTTAAAAAGTGCAGTCCTCCAGTATCCTCTGCTCCCACAATGTGGCCTTTAAGCCAGAACAATCACCCCCTTCCCTATGCATTAGTATCATAATTTAGTTCCTTTTAATATTGGTACCAATAATGTTTTTCTTGGGCTCAATGGACATAATATAATGAATACTTAAGTACTGTCACATCCATGGCAACTTTCAAGAAAACTTAACAAATTAAAAACTTCAATTTTGCATGTGTAGGCACTAACCATGGGCTTCATTTCATATTTCTCTGCTTGCTACTATTCTAAGCCCAACTATTCATTGATATGGCAGCTTGAATACTAAAATGCAAATTTGGGATTTACCAAATTCTGATAAAGATGCTGTTACATTCTTACAAAAATACAACATTTTACCGGACATTAGGGAATGTACCAACTGTCACCCAATGAAGCTTTATATTGTAAAACAGATTTTTTGGAAGTGCAACATTGCAACCTGTAATCTACATCGGGGAATATTGGTTTGAGGGAAGTCGTATCCTGTTAATCAACATTAGTAAAATTCATTTATTGCTGGTGCAAAAAAAAACTACAGTTGAATTTTGTGAAGAACAGCTTAATTTAGCTGATGAAACAGTCATGGACTGGAACAATTATATGCAAGAAATTTGTGGGTTTTTTTTACATGGCTGTGGTAGCCTTGTGGTCAAGGTATCGGATCGTGGCTGGCTTGCCACGAGTTTGAGCCCAATACCACTAAAGACCCACCGTGTAAGGGAGCGATGCACATTAAATCTGTCGAGAGCTCAAACATCTTCCTGTTGGTGTGGTTGTTAGAAGAGGTGGATGCGAGGTCAGGTGTTATCCTCGTCACTTGACCATGGTTCAAAATTACGAGGTCCACCACCAAAAGCCCTCATGTAGCTGAATAGTGTGACGTTAATGTTCACTCACTCATTTGTATTTTTTACATGGAAAGAGAAAATGAAAATAGGTGCATCAGATTGCATAGTGGAAATGTGGTGACAAGATCAAGAAAGACAATAAAGATTGTCTTGATTCTATTCTAAAATCAGTTTCTTAATATTTTCTACTAAAATATAAGTGATATATTGTGAAATAAAGGCTGAAATTTTAGAAAGCATAAAATCTGGCATATAACGCACACCTATACTTTCAAGCTGCAATTTTTAATTTTTATGCATATTTGCCGTATAATGCCCACCTTCTTTTTTTAGGAAGGAACCTTTTTTTACGAACACAAAGCTCTTATATTTTGCAGTCATTTATTTGAGGTATTATTCCAAGCTTTAGAAAAAATAGTACACTTCTAGAACTACAATCCTTTAAGTTCAAAAGAATGTCATTTCTTTTAAATAAACAGAATTTTGATCTATGTAGAAATCTAATTTTTTTCCTATACTCATCTTTTTTTTAACTTTTAAAGCTCCCATTTTTATACCCAGTGTATAACACGCATCTGTAAATTTCAATCTTATTTTTTGTGTTAAAAGTGTGCATTATACCCTGGATTTAATGTTAGATAAAAGTTATTCTTTTTCTTTTCGAGTATTATTTATTTAAAATTACTTATTATTTCTCACATAGTATTTTTCAACTACACCCTACATATTCCCTTCTGCGTATTTTGTTTTTAGAATTCATGCAGTTTTATTCAATGTCACCAATAATATAGTTGTGATAGTATGGTAAGATCTAATGAAAAACAGTAAAATCATCAACTGTTGCAAAAAAGTTTATTCAGTGCAGTTTTGTTAATCATGATTTTGTAAAAACCTATATTATGAGATAAATAAATTTTTTAAAATTTATTAGATACTACAATATGACATGTGGGATGTTGCACCAACTGAAAAGTGGGATTGGAAATCTTTAAAAGAAAGAATTTTGAGGTAATTGTCATTATTTTAAATTTTGAATTTTAGATATTGTGATGAAAACATTTTGTTAGTTATGAAATGAATCATAATAAGGAAATATATTTTTTTAATGTTATGATAACTTGTTTTTATATAGATTGCTTAAATACAAATCATATAATTGTATAGTAAGTAAATTTATTTTGGAATATTCATTTATAATGGATTGTAGTCACTTTGCTGTTTAAGTTTGCTTTATTTCTTTAGTAATAATATATATATATGTTATATTTTGAAATTGATTTTTTATTGCATGTGTGTGTTCTTATTTATTAAATACTTATTTTATTAAAGACATAAAAACTGTCATTGAATGGCTGATAAATAAGACTGAGTTATGTGAACAAACAAGAAGCTAATGGACTGTAAAAATAAATGATGATTTATATTGAGCGACGTATGGTTCATTGCGCTCTGTGGTTAACATTTACGAGAAACTGAATACTAATTCAAAACAAAAGGTGACGACTAGAGCCATCTGTACATGAGGGTCATAACAGTCATATATTAATCAAAATCATGTATGAAAAAAATGTTTTTAATAGATTATTGTAAGAAAGATGTGTTAATCTTTAGTTTAGATCTTTAAAATAGCTATGATTTAATAAAAATAAAAAGACAGCCAGACCTCTGTGGAAATAATTGGGACCAATATTCAAGGCTGTCTTCGTGTAGTAAAAAGACCCAAAATTGGAAAGCTCCCGGTAATGAAAATCACTTGAATGTAAATAATATTTAAATTTTACTTTCCTTCAGGAAGCAGCATTTTTCGTTTCTATTTGAATAGTTGTTACCTGGAATTTGCAGGTAACGTGTGGTTTGACTCTGAAGGAAGCACACAGTAGTTGTACTTTAAAGTTTATTAAGAATATTTCAGCATCACAGGAATCACCCGATTCCATAAAGAAAAATACATACATATACTAAACCGCCTCTGACGTCATGACCAATGAAAAACAAACACGATATGCAATGACGTCAGATACGGTTAGCAGTTAACACAGATAAATCTGCATGACGAAAGGAACAAAGTCCAACAATAGTGATCCCCCAGAATAAAATGTCTTTTATTTCATCTCCTGCACTCTAATGCTAAGTGTTTTCACCTTTTTTTTACATGAATAAAAAGTATCTTATGTACAGAATGTTTCCAAATTTTAATACTGCATAGTAAATGGATGCCTGTCTTACATCTCAATTTTATATGAAAATTAGAATAATTTTCTCTCTTCAAATGTATTGGTGCGCACGCGCATTTCTGATCGTCAAGTGCAATCGGCTGGCCTCCAATCTCATTGGAAAGACTGAACCGTATGGGTTTGTTGCAGATTTCAGCAGGGATACTTCATCGTGGCTTTTCAAGCAAAATTTTTATTATTCATAATTTTTATCAATCATCTATTACTTTACTTATGTTCGTTGTTTAGAGAGAATTAAAAATTCTTATATCAACGTGGTCTATCCTTGTTGTCTGCTGGCTTAATCTATATTCTGACATAATCTGTTCAAAGTGTAGATTTGGCTCTTGAACATTGCATAAAAAAAATCTTAACCCTCTGGCCAGAACATCAATTTTTTTTACTGCACTGAGAAACATCCATCTGACAGACGGGTACATAAATTTTTTTGAATTTTATTACCTTAGGGACTGTTTTAAATGTCCTTATAGTTCATGAATTTGAGTATGGCTCAAATAAGATGTGTAGGGTTAAATGAAGCACAACAATATCTTTTTATCACTTAGAATTGCGACTACTATTTTTATAAAAACTGATAAAAAATTATTTATATTCATGTAAAAGTAATTAAAAATGTTAATACCAAACACAAAAAAACTATAGGAATATCCGTCTGATATATGGTGTTAGATAAGAAAAATACCACATATCGTGAATTGAAAAAAGAATCATCATGTACCACCACATGATCCTCTCACTGGGTAGAGTACAACTGGAGATATCGAGGCAGCCCACCCCGAAAAATCACACCACAGCCTTATCTACAGGTATCAGAGCAAATCATCTCCGTTTGAGAGACAGATGTTCCAGTCAAAGGGTTAATTATCCAGTAGAGCAAATTGTTAACAATTCAATTTACTTCTTTATATACAAAGTATTTATATTCAAAGTAATTAATGTAACCTACTTTTTTGGCTAAATGTTTTGTAGTCCTTTTATGGTTGCAGTGTTAAGAAATAATTTGCGGACTAGGTATTCAATATTCCTTTAAGATTTGTTTGTTTCATTCTGGTTCAGAGCGCAATACAAATATTCAGTCTGACAATATGCATTAGTTGAACTTTTGTTTAATGTATTTATAAAAATTTAAGGGATTGATTAGGATTTTTTTTCATTAATTCACAATATCTGTTTATTGTATTTGAACAAAAATTGTAAAAAAACTGAACAATTAATTTTATATTTTAATAACAATGATTTTTTAAATGTGATTTTAAACTGAAATAATAAAATATACAATGTTTTGAAAAACATATTTTTATTTAGTTTTCCTTATTTTTTTAATGAACATTATTGCCAAGTTGCTTCTTACTGTGGTTATTAAAATACTTTCTTCTAATAATAGTATTTTTTAATCTGAAATTAATATATTGAGAATGCATTTAATTTGATTTTAGCTTGGAATAAATGCCTTTAAATTGATAAAATAAAACAAATAAGAATAAATAGTATTAATAAAAATAAAAATGGAATTATTTTTTGAGAAAACAGCACATGTTTTAGATTTAAGTTAATTCAAATTATACGAAATGATTGACTTCATTTGATAAGTTTTGGATAAGAAAAGTAATCTTTTTCTTTTTTCTTTGTGTTTAAGAGATGTGAAGTAACTGAATTCTCTGATTTCCTCAATTACATATTTTAACTTTTGAAATGGCATTGAAAACACTTAAATACACTAAATGGTTTGAAGAGACTTAAATACACTAAAAAAAACAATAACTTTTTTAAAAAAGTTCTATTAGTGCTTTAAAAATTTTTTATTCCAGTGAATTTTTAAAACATTGTTGTTCCACTCCAACTAAGTAAATTGAGTGTTATATTTTTTAGATATGGGTTGAGAAACAGCTTGTTAGTTGCTCCTATGCCCACTGCATCCACATCTCAACTTCTGGGCAATAATGAATCCATAGAACCATACACAAGCAACATTTACGTTCGAAGAATTATATGTGGAGATTTTCAGGTGGGTGTGAAACTATGTTATCTCCTATAATCAAAGCAATTCTTCTCGTTGACTATTTTTCTTTGATATTATTTGATTTATTTGGAAATAATTTTTACACTCAAACTGACGGATCACTCATTAAAAATATTTAAAATTTAATGCAGATTTTAATTGACTGCCTTAGAGGGACAGCAATTTAAGTTTTAGTTCCATTTCATTTCATACAGTCACCTTGACTCCACCCAAGGTTATTGTATGAACACCACTTCCCATAGGACCAATTGTAAAAAGCAGAATTCATTGCTGATTGCCTTGCAGAGACTAAATAATTAAGAGAAAGGAAAAGCCATTTGGAACAAAAAAAAAATGATATTTTTATAAATGTTTAGTTATTTAATTAATTACATTACATTAATTTGTATGGTATACTTGCAATATATAAACAATTGTGCTTTAAATCAGCTACGGAATGTCGAACAGCAAAAATAAAATGGTATTACTTTCTATATTTATTAATTGTAAATTTAAAAAACTACTTCTTAAATATTAATTTTTTGTTATAATTTCTTTTGTTGTTAATTCTGTTAGTTTTTTGTTCTGCTCAGTCTTTATAATTTAATTTTATGAGAGATTCTTATTTAATGGATAAGAGAGAAAATTTTTACTAACTACTATATTTACTAATTTTACTATTTTATCAATGCTAAGTTTTAAATGACGATACTACTTATTTTATAGTATAAATTATTGTTTTGAAAATAAGTATTAAAATATTTAAAGTGAAAAAATCAAAATAAAACATAGTAACATTAAATTGCTATAGAGGGAAAAAAAAAGTTTCATGAGTTGAAATCATGGGCCCTGCATTCCTTCCAGTTGTTCTCTTACATACATCAAAATCCTATTATGCAATATGATATGGCAATATCCTGGCTAAAATGCTGAAAAATCCTTGAAATACAGGATACAGCAACAATATTCGCAGAGTAAATCTCAGAAGGCCTTCACACCTTCTATGGCGTTCAGGCACAACTATCAGTGTCAAAAAAACAAGTATGTTGAAGATTATTCGCAAGAACTCGCTCGTCCTACTTTACAGTCGAAGTAATCACTAATCACTGGTTGACTCTTTAATGGTCAAGAAAATATTCCTTCACGGATTTTTCGAGAAAGATCTACTTGCATCATAAATCGTGATATTAGTAGATTTTTCCAGTAATTTCCAGAAAGATCCATAGGGTCGCCAAAAATGATGCCAACTTGGCTCTATCGCCAAAAATGCGCCAAGTTTCCATTGAATCGCCATTTTAATGTAAGGAATAGCGTTGCTTGCGAATATTACAATTTTAACATAAAATAATTGCAACAGAGAGTAATATTAACGTATTAAACATCCAGATACAAATTATTTACACTATTTTAAGCATTCTTTACACAAAATCCTTAACAATATAAAAAGTTACTTAAACTGATCTAAATATAAGAGTTAAGTATGGGGAATTCAAAAAGCTTGATCATTCTCTTATATGAGATGCTAAATTTGATGTTTTTATAAAATAAAAGTAATCCTTAAAATGCGTAAAAAAAAATTCCTTTGATTTTTTTGTTCCAGTTATTTGCAGATTATATTTTGATTTCTTAATAAAGATTATTTTCCCTTGTCCAATGTTCTAAATCCAAAGCATGCTGGCACAGTTTCAAGCTTTGTAATGTATTCATTGGGAGTTTTGATTCTATGAGACAATATTATGATGGCTGCTGCATATTAAATCTTTAAAAATGTAGAAAAAGAGAAGCAACATCAGATTGCAATTTGAAATAATGATTCTGATGAGTGAATGTGGATGAGGCATAGAGCTTATCCACTAAATTGAATGAAATAAGTGCAAATTAATTTTTAAAGCTCTTACTCCAGTTGTTTCTATTTTTTGTAGTTGCATGCTCATCCTTTCTTTTTCATTGTTGTAGCTTTTTAATAGTCATTTGCTGAAGGATCTCATCCGCCTCGATCTCTGGACGAATGAAATGAGAAATCAAATCATAGCTGACCGGGGCTCTGTTCAGGTATGTATCCACAAATATTTGAATAAATTTCACATTAATACAAATTTATTTTTAATTATTTATTATATTTGTTATGATTTTTATATTGTCAGAATTATTGTATAACAACACATCTATGTAAGGAGAATAAATTGAAAGTAACTCATTGTGTTTCTTTTACCAAAACTGTATTTTAAAGAATATAATTTCTATATCAACATTTACTTAGAAAATATTTCTTTCATTATTATATTGAGTTGCAACTTTTTTGATTTTCCCCCCTCTTTTTCTTGTACTTTAATCTATAATACAAGGGAGCCAAGATAAAAAAGTCCGGTATGAATACAGGAGTACAAATACTTACAGAAAAGTCAATTACTAATGTATTATAATTTTTATTTAAAGGAAGTAAATACAGAATATTATGAATAACAACATAATGAACATTCAATAGTTTACAGGAGGTGTTGAAAGCGTTCACATGTTGAATGTTTTGGAAAACCTTTACCAGTTCATTTGGTGTGATTTTCTCAATTGTATCGTGAATGTTCATTTTCAACTCTTCAATTGTATGTGGGTTGTTACTGTGCACTTAACCCTTTAAGTTACCCCACAGGTAGACAGATGGGTGATCTGGTCCAATTCCGTTACATACACTTCAGAGTTCATGGAGTTACTGAAGAAAAAGGGAGCTATACAATCTGTTGGGCTGAAATTTTGCACCCAATGCATATTTTTGCATCCTACATAGGCAACTCAAAGCATTCTCTGGGATCCATAGACCAGTAATGAGTGCTCTGAGAGTTTACATACCTGATAGGGTGGAGAAATCATGTTCATTCGTATTTAAGTAAAGATTTGAATCCTCATAACCACCAGCCCGTGAGGGAGTAACCATTAGCAATTATGTTATTTTGCATTGTCCTTGGGTTTTAATCTTTGCATCCACCTTACATTGTATGCTTGCATATATAACTACTTCAACATGTTCTGGCTTGATGTTTTGTTGGAAGTATAGACGTCTTATTAGCATAGTCTGTTGAACATGTTGAATAAATTCCAGTGAAGAAACGTTAGTCGTTAGTGATTGAACTTGTAACTTTAAGTTTAGCAATCACTTAACCTTTAGGAGACAGCGGTTTTTGTGAGAAAAAAGCCCTTAAAGACGGCGCTTCCAGCGAA
>BMAV01020501.1:28702-62184 GCA_019973955.1 Trichonephila inaurata madagascariensis | reverse complement strand
TTTTTTTTCATTTTAACACGTGAAAGGATAGCTCATTTAACATTACGGTATGTGAGAAAAAATGCGAAACACATTTTATGCCAGAAAAAATGGCTTAAATCGATCAAAAATGTGACGTATGATAAAATATGTTACTCTCTAACGGATAATGAAGCCAGAATATAATTTTAATTTTTCATTTCTTTTATATCAGAAAAATTGTACCTAATTCGGGTCCTATTCTTTAACATTAACTGAAGACAGCCTTAAATCAAGCACAACATTATATTTTTATCACTAGAATTGTGATTAGTAATTTTATAAAAACTGATTAAAAATTATGTATATTCATGTAAAAGTAACTAAAAATAACAATATCAAGCACGAAAAAAATGTAGGAATATCCGTCTGATAGACGGTGATCTATAAGAAAAATCGTACCTATCGTGAGTTGAAAAAAATCGTCATGTATCACCACGTGATCCTCTCACTGGGTAGAGTCCAACAGAAGATGCCAAGGCAGCCCACCCCAGCGTTATGTATAGGCATCAAAGCAAATCATCCCAGCAGACGGATGTTCCGGTCAGAGGGTTAAACTAACATAATTCGCCTTTTATTCAAAATGACTTCCCATTGTATTTCAGCATTGTCGTTGGTCCAAATCTATCGAGGCACACTCCACCTTTATGGCAATTTCCGTCGCCTTCAATAACTTTTCATACTGTTCATATTAGGAAACCGTTTTTGGCACTCGTACCGGAATGTAGTTTTCAAATTTTGGTTGCCAGTGTTGTTGATTCGCTACCTTTTATACAGTTCGAGGTGTCGTGAATATCCCAGACAACCAGGTCCATTTATACAGGCAGAAAGTGAAATAATTTTGAACGGATGCAAGTGCAATGGGTGTTTATGGATTGTACAGACATATTAAAATCTGAGACTCTCCGAGAGATGTTTTTCGCGCAATTAAATCAGGTGACCCCATAAATTAATAAGCATTTTTCTCAGTGTAACACAGGAGCTATCCCAGTTCTGAGGACTGAAATAGCTATTAAAAAATTTACAATTCAGTTGTATTTATTGCGCGTTTCTCTGCAACTAGTACTTATAAATTGTCATACAAATAATATTTGCAAAATATAATCTCTAAATAGAGTGTATAATATAATAAACTTGTGAACCATATAATATTTTTAACTAATTTACAGTAATAAACTTTATCTTAACGTAATAAATATTATTTTAACGTAATTCAGAAATGTAAAAACATATAATTTTAAGTAATTAATTATGCCTTTCTCTCTTTATTGAAATATGACTGTTACACATATTGATGGAAAGAAGTCCCAACATCAAGGGGTTGAACGAAATTTGGCAGGTACTGTTGTAGCTAGTCTTGAATGGGTCCTTACGATTTTTTGCTTATGCATTTTAAGGCCCCGTTTCATAGATACGGTGGTAGCTATGCATCTGAAAGGTGACATAGATTTAAATTTCGCGCTAGTAGCGTCACTACGAAAATGCCTTAAATACGAAAAATAATAATAATGCCTTTTAAAGACGAAGAACCCATTAACAACAGCTCACCGGATTTGAACAAATTCGTGTGACAGGGCTAAGAGAAGATGGATTTTCTTTCCGCAATATAGCAGAAAGACTTGGCAGGAATGTGTCTACTATGCGTGACTATTGGAAAGCGCTTTCTCAAGAAAACTGAGGTCCAACTATGTATGAGACACCACTAATAGAGAAAACCGTCGCATGGTTGTGAATCTCCGCAGTCTGCGTCGCAACATTACAGCTTTCGTTGACACTGAACTGTAAAAAGATTGCTTGAGGAATAGCTTCGCGCGCGAACCAGGTGCCCTGCAGCGATCATACTATTAGCTAAAAATCACTGACATATTCGACTTCAGTGACGTCACTCTAGAGCTCATTGGAGAGTTGAGTTGCGATATGTTGGGTTCTCCGATGATAAGTGTTTTTGTCTTGATGGCCGTATATTAACTAGAACCTTTTTGCGACTTCGACAGACTGGGCCTGGAGTTATGGTCTGGGGAGCAATTTTTTATGACAGGGGATCACTCTTGAGGTTATTCTACGCTCCCCGACTCAAACGTATGTCAATCTGATGGTTGTGCTGCCATTTATGTACGTAATTCAAGGGGTTGTTTCCTAAGAGGCTAACGTGCGCCTTCATATCGCTGTTGTAACCCAACATGTTGCTTTGACCATTAGATCTTTCTCCAATCGAATATCATTGGGGATGACGCCGGAGTTGCCATTCATACAAAATTAAATGCCCATGTATTGACCGACCAAGTGCAGCTCGCATGTAGTTCCATGCCACAAACAAATATCCGGTAACTGTTCAACATGGTTGCACCCAGTTATTAATGTACCATTATTTCACATTTGAAATGCCTCTTCTCGGGCTTTATTAACCATTACCAAAATATTGTTAAAGTTTCATTTGTCCATAACAATTTTTCTTTTCATCTGTGTATGTGAATAGAATTAATGCGATAAAATATTGCTCTGTTCTGTAAAACACTAAAACATGCTATTTATTTTTATATTAAAAATGAAATTGAACAACCCCGAATTTTCGGCAACACCCTTTCCGTAAGCGTGATTTCAATTTCAGGTGAAATAAAACATTTCATATACAAAACATTTATTGAATGAAATGATATACAAGTTCCATCCCACGGGTTATATACACATAAAACAGACGGAGGCTAGGGTGTCTCCTCCTCAGGCTTCCTCCACAGGATGGATTGGGTGCCGAGGAGGTCGAACACGGTGGAGTCTGTCTGCTCGCTCTTCCCCGAGGACTTGTGGAGGTAGAGGAGTAAACTCTGCAGGGACAGCACCTGGAGCTTCAGCTGCCGGTTTTGAGACTTCAACTCTTCCTGGTCCTTTTTCAGTCTGCGGAATGAAAAAAAAAATTGGATTTTATTTTCCCTATAAATTTGTTCCAAACATTCATAACTCAAAATGGCACCGGTAAGTTCAAACTTTTTTACAATCATATAATTTGGGATTGGATTCTTTTACTTTCGTTACAGATCCAGAAACGTTTCACCTTTAGATCCGTCTAAGATTACTGATTTTACAGCCAGAGATTGGCAACACTTTTCTCCGATGGAATTGTAATGTAATGAAGAATCGTTTGCATTTCTGTCTGACAATTGATGACTGCCTAGTTTAAGGTGATGATCGTAATTTTGAAAAAGCGTGTACATAAATAGCTTTTTTATATTTAGTGTCATTTGAATAACAATATGCATACAAAATGGTTTTATAAATGTATAACTCGGACCTCTGTACAGAATATGATCTAGGATTTTCGAAACATAGCTTAGAAGTGGACTTGTCTACATTTTGATACAACAAAATGGAAAAATTTTAACGAAAATATCCGTTATTATTTTAATTGATCGCAAGTCTGAAAATAATGTGAATGCTTCAAAAATTCTACTTGGGGATCCTATGTGATTCCGCGAGTCGTCTCTGTAGCCCCTCCACACCCTGTATAATAAAACACTGCTGGCCATTAAAATTGCTACACCAAGAAGGTGACGTGCTATAGACGGGAAGAAAGTGCTGTGATATGCAAATGATTAGCTTTTCAACGCATTCAAACAAAGCGGGCGCCGTTAGTGACACCTACAATGTGTTTAAATGAGGATATTGCTCAGCCGGTTTCTCATACACGAATTGCATAAGAACGTTGTTGTGATGCCTCGTGTAACAAGCACAAATGTGTACCAGCACCTTTCTGACATTGATAAAGGTAGAATTGGAGTTTATCGTATCATAGTATTCCTGCTCGCGTCGGTCGAGACCCGATGACCGTTAGCAGGGTGTGGAATCGATGGGTTCAGTACGATAATACGGATCTCAACGGCCCCCGATAAGACAGGCATGTTACCCACATGGTCTTAATGGATCGTGCAGCCACGTCACGAGCCCTGTCAAGAATTGGGGTCATTTGCAAGACAACAGGTGTCTACACGAACAGTTCGACGACGTTTGCTGCAGCATGGACTCTCAGCTCGGAGACCATGGCTGCGCTACCCTTGACGCTGCATCACAGACAGGAGTGTCTTTAATGGTGTGATCAACGACGAACCTGGTGTACGAATGGTGAGACGTCATTTTTTCAGATGAATCCAGGTTCTGTTTACAGCATTAAGATGGTCGTATCCGTGTTCTGTGGCATCATGGTGAACGCACATGTTACATTTCTGGTGTCTTACGACCCGTGACTCTACCTTTTATTCGAGTCCAGCGAAACCCTACGTTTAAGCAAGATAATGCATGACCGCATGTTGCCGGTATTGTACGGAGCTTTCTTGATAAGGAAAATGTTCGACTGTTTCCCTCACCTGCACGTTCATATGAAATTTTTCACCAATAGAAAACGTCTGGTAAATGGTTGCCGAGCGACTGTATCGTCACCATACGCCTGTCACTATAGTTGATGAGCAGTGGTGTCGTGTTGAAGATGCATGGTCATCTGTACCCGCCATCCAATCTCTGTTTGACTCAATGTCCAGGCATATAAGTGCTGTTATTACTGCCAGAGGAGATTGTATTTGGTGCTGATTTCTCAGGATCTATGCACCCAAATTTCATCACTTGTTATTTCTAACACAATATATACTTGTCTAATAAATATAATTTTGTTATCTACATTTCTTTCTGGTGTAGCAATTTTAATGGCCAGGAGTGTATTTTGCCAAAAGATAGAGAAGTTCTGGCTATATCTAGAATTTTTGTATCTTTTGGCAAAATATTGATTCACCACCAGAACGACAAACTTGCAGGATATGTAGGGAGTATAGAGACAACTCGGAATCACATAGTAATGCAAAGTCGCAAATGCCATACTTGCGAGCTATGGTGCAAATAAGCCGAGAAAAAGTACAGCAACGCATCAATGGGACAGAAAACATTTTATTAAAAGGTTGTACTACAACAAGTATTCGAAATTAATCTGGAAGGCCTGACAGTGGCATAACACGAAATTCCTGACGTGACATGTATCCTCCCAGGAGCAACAGGTATTCGAGAAATGAGGTCTTCAACTGAAGGAAGAGACGTCTCATATACACCAAAAGAAGAACCAGTTAACTCGTTAAAGAACAAGTCTCACGTAACCCTTCTGTTCCCGCTTGCGAAAGTCCTGTGATGTGGAACACGCGTGTTCGGGTAACGTTCCTGGTACAACAGTCGAACTGTGTGTCCGTTACCATCCGCATCTCGATACATGATCAGAATGTCAACCAGTTCCTCGTTTGAATACGAGTTCATCCTGGGAAAAGCGTCGCAAATGACGACTTCCAACAACAGGATCGGGGTTCATGAAACCTTCCTTTCAGGGCCGACTGCCGGGAGGAATCTTCCAGAACGTCAGGAATTCCATGCAGCGTCACTATGAGTAGCTTTTGATCGTAATTTAAAACACCTGTTGTTGTAGCACGCAACCGTTTAATAAACTGTTTTCTGTCCCTTCAATGTATTGCTGTTTTTGTTCTTTGCGACTTTGCATTCCTATGGGATTCTGAGTCCTCTTTGTAAACCCCTACACACACTGCAACGAATCACCCTATAGGAGCATTTTACACAAAAGGAGAATATTTCAAAATCCCGGTTCTGAACATAGTCAATCACCTTAAAGAGGTCACAGTATAATCAGGACTTTCGCGCAAACGATTACTAATTTGATTGATCCTAACAATCTTTTGAGGGGAGAAATTTCCCTGCTCTCTTGACGTGGATGTGTCAGTCTGTTGGTCCGTAGACAATACTGTAACGTCGTGAGTAGATAGCAAACAAGAAAATTTGTCACAGCCTCATTTTAAAATTAAAGCAGTATTTATTTGTTTCATAGGTTACTAAATATGAAGTAAAAAGTCCAATAAATATGCCAAGCCGGTGCAGACAGTCTATCTCACGGGAGTTCAATCCTTTTTCCCGAAAGGCACTCGCTAATCCCTTTTCTTTTCAGGGATCCTCCAGTTTTCTCCATTTAGGGCTCTATCCCCGTCTCCTAAAAATAACCCCTTTTAAACACCAGGGGCGGGTCCACAACTCGCCCCTCGTTTCTTCTCATTGGTAGGCCACAAAAGTCCACCCTCGTCCCCGGGCCACATTCGTGTACTATTTGTGCGGCAAACACAAACACATTCATGGTCTGTCTGGAAACTAAGGGCGCCATAATTCTTATCTAACTTCTGAACACCCTTATATTCATCACACTACCTGGGTTTTATAATCCCATTCTCTCGGCACCGGCCATGGCGACCTTGTTCTTTTCAGACAGGCTTCGCCAATTGTCAATGGGATGCCGGCTTTCTTTGGATATTGTAACTTCCAGACTGGATGTCGGCGTTTGTCCGAGGTCAGACAATAAACAATGACCCCATGGCCACGTGCTCTTGCCACCTAACATCTGTTTGGGGCCATAAAACTTCGCATGAATAGAAGGGTGAGGTTCACCCCAATCGAAGACGTCACAATATGCTATGGCGGAATTGAAAAGTATTTTCCTTTGTGCCCGTCTTTAAGCACTTTGCAGAGAAAAGAGTTACCTCAAAATACTTTCATGAAACTTCTAAGCAATACTCCAAATAGAACATGTTTTAGTAAAAATTTATATTTTTTCAAATCTGTATTTGAGGTAATCTCATAGGTCACTCACCTCTCGTTCAGCTGTGTCATATTGGCACTCTCTGCCATCTGTCTGTTTAACCGTTCCACCACGGTGGTGAGCTCTTGCCTGAGCTGGGCTGTCTCCCGGCAAGCCCCTCCTCCTTTCAACCATTGGTGAGGCCGCAAGGGGCGGAGGAAAACGATGCGACACAAGGGGCGACGCCGGTTGAGAAGGCGAGTCACTTCGGTCGAGTCTTTGCCGATTACTAGGTGACCATTCACTTCCAGTAACCTGAGATGGAAAAAAATTGTTCTAATTATACTGCAATTTTAAAAAAAATTGTTCCCGCGGAGGAAATTAATCTAGTCCCCATTTTTAAACAAGATATACCAAAAAAAAACTATCTCTTAGTGTATATTTAATACAACTATATACCGCTCATAATATTTGCAACTTACTTTTGTCTTAATCTTATAACTTTTCATAAGATAGATCTAGGACTTTTTCTATTCTAAGGAATTCTGCACCTACGGTTTTATGGTATATATTATCTTATAATTAAAAAAACTAAGCATTTAATAATACCTAAGTCAGTTTAACATTGCACCAAATTAAAAAGTACTGTGCTTCTGTTGCTAATTCTACAGAGTCTGATGAAGTCAAATAAGATTCATTAGAATGCTGATTCTTAAAAATTCAAGCATAAGAAGGGAATCTGTATAGATATCATTCCTAGAGAGATCCATACAACTCTGCCACGAAGCTGCTTACTACTGCTACTATGGTGCTGCGCTGTTAAGGCCGGTTTACTCCCAATAGAGCCGGTGTTAAGACGACATTGGAATATCCATGAATGTGAACTCTGTGAAGCTCCTTAGTGTATCCACACAGTCTCTGGGTTTCCCCTTTAGGTGTTTTTAAAGGTGGAATACCTCACTCCCACAAAAGCGACACGTGATGTAGAATCACTTCTGTTTGGACGTAGCCAGGATAACTATTCCACTATTGGTCCAAGTCCCCCTCTCGTGGTTCCCGGCGGTTGGCATGGCAACTGTGCCGGCCATCTCACTGTCCGCTGGATCAAGGGTTGCCAAAGGTTGACTTCCCTTAGAACATAAGCGTTGCGGTGTCCAGTTTGGAATACTTTCCCTCGTGAAACTACTTGATTTTTGAGACGTCACTAGTTCCCTTACAGGAAATGGGTCCTTTGGTGAAAACCACCACACAACTCAAGATATGCTCGGGAGGAGCCAGGGGGTCTTGACACTTTGTACAAATAGACACTATTTTGGTTCTCTGGGTACAAAATACACTGGCATGATGGGAACCTCTGTCACATTCCGGGTCTAGTACCCACATACCATTGATGAGTGGGAGAAGCACCCTCCACTCCACCTAATTTTAAGATTTTTTTCAGCGAGTATAATTCTAAAAAGAAAAGGGTGAAAGACGAAAGAGTTGGAAAATAACAACCCTCCTTTGTTAGTTTGTCCACCATTTGACTACCGTAAAGGTCGACATGAGATGGGATCCACTGAAAATGGATATCGTGTGGTGCAGCCATATAAGTCTTATTTTGCGTATAGGATGGAGAACCTGGTATCGTTGCCAACAAGAAATTACAAATGTCGAGGTGTTGGAGCAAGCTTCGGGTATTGGAAATAATCCACGGATCACCGTAGTTCCTCTTGGGTAGAATAGCCTCCAGTTCTGCATTAATGGCTTTAGATGAAAATCGAATAGAAGTCCGAATTGCGTTTTTAAGAGTCCATTTTTCCTGGAGGGGGGGGGGCGGGGCTATCAATAGATACCGCTATCTGCTTGGTCAGATATTTTCCTGCTATCGATATAAATATTAATTGCATGATTACCGATGCTATTAATGACTTCTAATGCTACTTGTCTAAGGTGGATTGCAAAAAAATAAATAAATAAATAAAAATAATAAAAAAAAATCTGAAAGACAGCAGAAAGGTTTAAGTGTAAGTGAACCCTTTTTATATTGATTATGTTCATTCACAAAAAGAAAATAAAAAGATGTAGGAATTTTCAAATATAAAATGTCTTTTTTCATGGAGACAGTTTTGTTTTCTTTGGAAACAAACAGAATATTCGATTTTATAAACCACATTGAGATAGTGATGCCCCGATTCATCCCACAGATTCTAAACTGGATTGAGATCTGGTAGTTTTGCAAGCCAAACTAAACAAGGTAAAGTCTCTGTTGTGCTTCTCGAACCATCTGTGAATAATACCAGCTGTCTGATAGGGAGCATTGTCCTGCTGAAAGTATCCATCTCTAGCAATATAACAGGATGTTCTTGATCTGCGATAACCCTTTGACATTCAGAGGTTCTTCCATACGAATAAAAAATATCCTCCAAACCATAATATTGCCTCCACCATCTTAAAGAGTTGAGGTAATGGAGGTGATGGCCTTGCTTTCGTTCTGTTTGCTCCATATCGGCCATCTGCAGGGTGTGATTGAAAGCAGGATTCATTGGACCTTTTTCAAGTCATCTACAGTCCGATTCCTTTGTGAACTGGAGACGTCTGCAGTACATAGTTCGCATTTGCGCTTTGATTAAGATTTCCCGCAGATGACGTACGGTTGCTCTTCCTTTGGACTGGAGAAATTTCACAATTCTCCTTTCAGAGCAAGCATTCGGTAGCCTGTGACGACCACAAGCCTTACGTTGGGACTCTGTTTTCTGCTTAATAACCCACTCTCTGGGTTATAACTCCACTCAATCAGTAAAAAGTCTGAAGAGTTCCACAAGTACAGACGTTTTACTGATACTAGATCCGACGCTTCGAGCTCCTACAATCATTATGCGTTCAAACTCAGTCACAAATCACATTTTTCCCTCGTTTTGTTCGCTAGCAACACAGTGTAATTCCTGCATTCTAGCTGCAATAGTGTCAAGTTGTGGTTTATCTCCGTGTAAGTGGTCATAATAATTGGATCACTCATTGCCTTTGGTTCTCTTTGCTTGGGACATTATTAAGATCACTAGCATGGCTTACTCGTGATTCTGAGGCAGTGACGTGTCTAAACGGTAACCCGTAACAAATAAATGTGCATAACTCACAATTTAGCACACCGACTGCACCCTTTAGACTAAATGATGGTGCTACGATGATAGGCCTGTGCATAGACAGGGATGCTGGGCAGGACATAATAATGCCACTGTTGCCAGTGGGCATATAGTTCGAAATTCCCAGTTTTTCGGAGAATATATCCGGGAGTAACATTTGAAGATTAAAATTCTTTGGATCATAATCGTAGAGAACGAGACCAGGCCTTAAGACATCATTGTTCAGAGGAACATGTGTCGAAGAACACTCACCTGTCTCCTGCCTGCAGGTCAGTGGTGTGGTGAGCCCATTCCACTGTGGGAAGATCTCCCCTGGAGGACACTAGAACGGAGTGGTCTGGGTGGAGTGAGTCAGTGGCGTGAAGAGCAGGAACGGAGCCACTTTTCCTCACAGACACGATGTAGGAATGAAGAATGTCACTGGGATCGAGCTGGGAAAAGAAGAACACAAAAATGGATCTGGGGTGTAGAAGAAAGAAACGGTTTCCGTGAGGAGAAGAGACAGAGGGTGGGTCTCACCTGTTCGGGGGCGTGACAGAGGGCAGCCGATTGCCAGTGTTGCTCTTGCAGAGTGAGCAGTGCCATCTCTTCCTTGACCAGTCGATACTCTAGTTCGGCCAGTACGATTTGATCGTCCACGCTGTTTCTGGAATAAATAAAATATTGATTTCAGATTCTTTGTTAAAAAATTGCAAGCTCTTATCTTGGGAAAATTGATCAATAATTCTAGGATCTATCGTTTTCTGTTAAAAATTTGTTTTTGTTTCTTATCCCACTCGATCAACAAAAACATATAGATCAGTGGTCTTCAAACTTTTTCAACCCCTAGAACTAAAAGGTGTTTTCCTGGAACCCTATTCCACACATACAATTAGAAGAATATATCTTAAAATAATATTTTAAGTAAATGAACAATAGATTAATTTAAAAGAGTATTGCATTTGTTATTAAAAAAATTATGCAGTTTTAATATTAATAATGAGTAAATTATCTGTGACCCAAGTGTCATCTAGCCATGCATAATGTTTAGTAACTGGGATATGTACTTGCATTTTTTCACCCAAACTGTCGAATAGGTCTATTGAGAATAACTGCAATCGGATTACATATTCTGAGTTTCATTTGCTTCTCTACTTTGTTATTATAGCCATTCACGATAAGAAATATTTTTCGCTTTTACACATTGTTCTGAAGGGCATTAATTGTTTATAGTAGATTAGTTTATATAATAGTGTAAATTAAGATTTTTAAATTTTTTTTTGCAAAACACGACAGATTCGATGTTAAAGAGGTGCATTTTCTATTAGAAAAATACTAGGTAGGGGAAAAAGAAATCCATTATTTTTTCAGTAGATGCTGTAGTGTCGATATATCGTGAAGTATCGATCAAACAATTTCAAATTTATGCTCGTTGTCAAGGTGACATTTCGCACTAAAAAATTTTTGTTTGGTCCATTCAATTGGGAGTTACAGGGTGTTAAAAATGGAAGTCAGCACAGAGAAAATTCGATACATTTTACAGTTTTTCTTTGATAAAGGCGAAAATGGAAGCCAGGTGGCTGAAATTGTGAATGATGTTTATGATGCCAATACTGTAACAACTAATTAAGTGCAATTTTGGTTTCGTCTATTTCGTTCAGGCATTTTTGATGTTAAAGATGCACCTCGCACAGGTAGGCCCGTCGTCGAAAATGTCGATAAAATCACTGAAATAATCAAAGTTTACCGGCATGTTAGTAGTCCTAGCATCGCCCAGGAGCTAAAGATCGACCATAAAACAATTTTCAGCCATTTGCACAAAGTTGAATTCAATAAGGAGCTTGATGTTTGGGTGCCACACCAGTTAAAACCAAAAAACATGATAAATCGAATTTCCATCTGTGAAGCCTTGGCCAAACGAAAGGAAATCGACTTATTTCCTAAATGGATGGTAACTGGGGATTAGAAATGGGTCACATACGACAATATTGTGCAAAAACGATCGCGTGAAGCAGCTCAAACGAAGGCCAAACCAGGACTAACATCCAGGAAGGTTCTGCTGTGTATTTGGTGGGACTGAAAAGGAATTATTTATTATGAGTTACTTCCGTATGGCCAAACACTAAATTCAGATCTCTACTGTCAACTACTGGACCTTTTGAAGCTAGCGATTGACCAGAATTGGCCAACAGAAGAGGTGTTGTGTTCCATCAGGACAACGCCAGGCCACACACGTCTGTAATGACTCCCAGAAACTCTGGGAGCTTTGTTGGAAAGTTTTAATGCATCCACCATATAGTCCGGTGAGTGAGTGTAGGGTTTTATGGCGCAAGAGCCAATTTTGGCTATGCTGCGCCAAACATTTGTTAAAAAACTTAATATGTTTTATAAAATATTTAAAAATGACAATACAGTTCTAAAAAGTTAAAATTTCAAATCACATAAAACCGTTTTCAAGTAATTAAAGAAAAAATTTCGTAGGGAGTTGCCCCACCAAGTCAGACCATATATTAAAATAAAAACAATTGAAAAAGAAGAATGAAACATGTTAGTTTAAAACAAAGTTAGGTAATACATGTTATTAAAAAATTAGCCTCTACTTTTCCTGAATCGAGTTGGAGTTAGCGCACGTATATATGTGTCAGGATTGTTTCGATAATATTCCCTCATGGCGAATTTATCTGTAGGATCTGGCTCAAGTTCTTCCTCCACGTCATACATAAGCATGTCTTCGTCATCAGTAGTATACTCCGGAGGTGCTGGCTTTCTGGGTTTATGTGGAGCCATTTTTATTTCAATTTCTGGTTTCTGTACTTTTGGGCGCTTTCTTCTATTTCTTGAATTTCGTTTTACACTTTTTTGGATTTCAGATGCATTCGAATGTTCACTATTGGATGTAGTAGGGACAGACTCTGGAGAGGGAGAGTTGGATGGGGAAGCGGATATTATGGATGAAGATGGTTCAATAGGGGTGATCATTTTATTGGTTGCGGAAACCACGGCATCAGACACAGGAGTTGGTGGCTGAGGCTGTGACACTGCTGCTGCAATTAAAGATGTAGAAGGCAGTAGTTGTGCTTGAGTTGAGGAGGAGGATTTAGAAATAGCAGGTGTGGATATATTAATGTATTTGTTTTAGGGATGGATAAAAGTGGCTGGAGTAATTTTAATGGTGGACATTTTATTTTTGTGATATTTTCATCTGTTTGGGTGGAATTGTTTACAATTGAGGGTTTTGAAACCTGGGCATAGGTTTGGACTAACTGTGGCACTATTAGTTTTCGGGCTTCTACATATGATATATTTTTATTAGTTTTGATTTCCTGAATTTGCTTTTCGTTTTTCCACTTTGGGCATAGTTTTGAATCAGCAGTATGGGGTTGAGAGCAGTTAATACATTTAGGCTCTAGACTGCAATCTGTGGAAGCATGTCCAACAGATGCATATCTAGAGCAAGTAAGTTGTCCACGGCAGGATGTTTGTGAATGTCCGAACCTCTGGCACTTAAAACAGCGCAGAGGATTCGGTATGTAGGGACGGATCTTACAGTTGAGGTATCCAGCTTTAATGGTTTTGGGTAGATTGGGGCTACTAAATGTTAAAATTATATGTTTGGTTGGTATTACTGCTGTATCTTTCCTTATTGTGATTCTTCTGACCTGAATAACACCCTGTTCAGAGAATCCATCCAGAATTTCTTTATCAGGGGTGGTAAACAGGTCAGGTTCGGAAATAACACCATGGCAGGAATTCAGGGTTTTGTGTGGACTAATTGTTAGAGGGCTATTTAGAAAAGATTTAGCAAGAAGAAAGGACTTAGTTTGAAGAGCAGAGTTTGTTTCAATAAGTAGATCCCCGGAACGCAATCGTTTTACTGATTTCGGTTCGACACCTATACCTACGAGAGCTTTCTGTATTGCAAAGGGCGATTTCTTCGACATTTCATTGTTTTCAAGTGAAAGTACTAAAAATCTCTGGCAGTCGTTGAAACTTTGTCAATGTTGAGAGTGGTTAATACGAGGCCTTTACCCTGGCACATCATATCTGGATCCATAAAAACACGAATACAACTTCGTCCTGGAGTGCCTCTACCCACCACGGAGTCCAACAAGGGAGGCAGTGTGCCGGTCATCTGGCAAAAACCAGGCACGGCGCTTACCCAGAGTACACCCAGAATATAGTGATACAGTCCAGGGCGAGGATCCAACGGGTAAACCCGCCACCCCTTATCTGTAGCACTAACCCTACAGCAGTGTCTCTTCGGGGACACCGAAGAGAGGTACTACCAGCCGATTGACAGGAGCGGGCTCACTCCTGCCACCCGTCTATAGTGAAGCCTGGGCCAAAGGGAACGCAGAGGTATCCCTAGGCCACCAATCTCCTCCATATGGGAGAAGCGTGGGCAAAGGGAACGCAAAGGATCCCCAGAACACCATTTTCCTCCTTACGGGACGCCGCACACGGCAAACATGCGGGTCGGAAAACCAACGTTGTTAGTCGAAAACAAATAAAGCAACATAATCAAAGTAGTCAAAGAAATATACGAAAAAGAAACTAAATTAACGCAATAGAAAATGTAAATCAGAAAAAACAAAATTTGAACATAGTTCCTTTTGTAACATAGATCTGTGGTCTGGACGGGAAAAGAAGAAAATGGGAAATAGCATGACAAGAAAGAGGGTCGAAAATAGAGAAGGATCACTAGGGTACCCTGGGTTCGTGAAGCCCGTGTTTACCAAAGACAGTAAACCCCTTGGGAAAAGGAAAAGATCACTAGGGCACCTCGGGATTGTGACACCCGTACTCACCTAAAGAAGGTGAGCCCCCTGAGGGGACCATATAGTCCGGACCTGGCACCAAGCGATGATCACCTTTTTCTCGCATTGCAAAACTTCCTGAGTGACAATAAATTGGGACCAAGAGAAGATTGTGGAAATCGATTGCTAGAGTTTTTCGCCTATAAGGACCAAGACTTCTATAAAAATGGTATTATGAAGCTACCCTTAAAATGGCAATAAATTATATAACAAAACGGTGCGAATTTGACCCAAATCGGACAATCCCAAACATGTTAAATAAAGTCTTGAATTTCATGCAAAAATAATGGATTTCTTTTTCTCCAACCTAATATTTAGCTTTGCAGGACATTATAAAATTATCTCGTGGAACTCAGGGATAGTAAATAAAAAAATATCCACAATATAGTAATATAAAGATAAAACGCGCGTTTTAATATTCTTTTATTATATTATAATGAAAATTTAAAAAGTGTTGCAAAATAAAGTTATGTGTGAAAAAAAGTTTTCAGTTTGACAGGAATGACCTTTTATTCTTGTGGGTGTACAAACATTTTAGAAAACGTGAATCCATTTTTTTTGCATACACATTTATGTTTCTATTCGATTGTTTTATTGTGCCTCGTGGAACCCCAGGGTTCCGTGGAACATAGTTTGAAGACCACTGATCTAGATCAAGCCCATGAACTCGTGCATTTTTAAACAATGAAGAACTGTAGCAGGACACTCCTATTTTGGTGCACCCCTTGATGTAACAATTTGGCGTCAAAGTTGATGATGAATTTGCCTAAAATGACAACCCTACTTTTGATAACCCTAATATATTACAGCACGGAATCTGACCCTTTTTTTTTCTACATTAAAGGAAATGTTCATCACAAAAAAGAAGAAACTCTGCATAAAGACAATTTCATTTTTTTAAAAATATAAACTAGAACAATCAGGAATAAGAAAATAACCTATAACGTTTGTAATATTTTTCACGGTGTTAAAATGGCTAATGCGAAGATTCCATTAAGTTTCTTAAAAAGCTAAGCTGGATTTGTGGTGAGAAAGAAGAAAATGGGTCTGATGTTTTTAGTAAGTGTAGTTATTATTTCCTCATTGTACTTCTTGCCAAATTCAACCTTCTTTACTTCAAGTTTTTTCTGACATCAGGCAACATTGATTTTCATATGTTACATCATTGGCGTAGCTAGGCCTTAGTGGGCCCTGTACCTAAATTCCTTCGAGGCTCTTCTTTGGGTCCCCTTAACATTTTACGACTCTTTGCTTACACTTTTTGGGGCCCCGTATCATTGATACGGTGGTAACTACGCCCCTGTGCATCATCTTGTTTTACATTGCAATGACCTGAAAGTTGAAAATTATGCTTTGGCGCCCTAATTGGCACGATTTTAAAATCGTTCCCAATGACTGATTGAATATTAACGTCACACTGTTCAGCTACACGAGGACTTTTGGCGACGGACCTCGTCATTTTGAACCACAACCAAGTGACGAGGACGACACCTGAGCTGGCACCCACCTCTCTTAACTACCACACCACACCAACGGAAGGACGTTTCAGCTCTCGACAGATTTAAAGTGCATCGCTGCCCTACACGGAGGGTCTTTAGTGGTACTGGGCTCGAACTCGGGACATGCCTGCCATGATCCGATACCTTGACCCCTAGGCTACCGCGGTCAAAAAATTAGAATAGGATTTTATCTGAAATTGTATAATTAAATCTGAATGTAAATTAGGATTTGGTCACAGAATATCGTGTAAAGATGGTTTAGAAGAAGCATGAGCATATGCGTCAAAGAAATGCGAAATGTAGTTAATTTATCTTTTCGAATTACCGATTGGCGGGGCAAATAATATGTCAAAGCTCCGTGATTCGAATTTATTTCCTGGGGTTTAACTTCCTCCTAATGCTAAATATTCTATAAAAGTGAAGAAATCCTGAAACAAATTTCCTAATTCCTAAATTTCTGGATTAATCTTTTTGAAATATTATGATTGTAAGGCAATGTTATCCAATTTCATAGAACTTCAGAGTGATTTTTTACTATTGTAAGTCCACTGTTGCTTGATCTCATAGCTGCAATGGCATTAAACTTATTTGGAACACGAGTAATGACATTGGAAAGTAGGATTTCGTGAAAAAAAACTTTTTTAAAGTGGCTGATAGTGGCATTGACTTACCAAACCGAGATTCAACATAAAACAAAGTTTTAATTTATGCTTTCATGTACGACAACCGTGCTAATGCGACTCACATAACCAGAACGCACAATGCTATATTATTTTAATTATCTACAGCTCCTAGTGAGCTTAGAATCCGACAGAAATTATGCATCGCTGAATGCTTTGAAAGGAATTATGAAGTATTTCGAAGGAGCTCTGACAATTCGCCCAGGCAGAGGCCGTAATTTCGTGTCAGAAGAGATAAAAGATATCACAACTGTATTCCTCGACAAATCACAGGGAACCATGCATATGTAAGGCGGTGCGTAATATTCCACTAACTAGTTTTGAATATAAATCATCTCGCTCCTTTTCACGCCTACTAGTCAACTCAACTAGAAGGATATTGTATAGTGAGAGAGTGAGTGAAGTTTTGCGCTGCGCTATTCAGCTACTCGAGGACTATTGGCGATGGACCTCGCAACTTTGAGCCTCGGTCTAGTGACGAGGATGACACGGGAGCTGGAACCCCCTCTCCCCACTACCACCACCCCGCAAATGAGAGGACGTTTGAGTCTCGATAGATTTAACGTGCCTCGGCTTCTCTACACGGTGGGTCTTCAGCGGTACTAGGCTCGAACTCATAACATGTCAACCACCAGTCCGTGTGAGGGACCTAGACCATTAAGCTACCACGGCCACAATGATATTGTGGAATCTAGGTTCTTCACACGTGGCTATATGTGTATTGAACATGGAAAAGGTTTTTTTACGTGAATACGTCTTTAAAATTGCTTCCATAGTGGGAGACCATTAAAAAAAACGAAATCGGAGAATAGTTTGGTGTTGCAGCTACATATCTATCATTCATCCAAAATTCAGTTACACCACTTGATAGCTAAAGGATCAAAGAATTTACTGCGCTAAGTAAGGACTGTGACTCATTGCATGCGGTGGAAGGGGAGCGCCGCCTTTTTGAGGTAATTTTGCTGCGTATCGAGATTTTCATTTTGTTAACTTTTGACTCGGAGAAGCTACGACGTTTTTGTTTTAGTTTCAATCGAAATCTCTCATCAAAATCTATAGGTTGTATATAAAACATTAGTGACAGTGAATATAATGTGTTAAAATAAAAAATATATATAATGTAGGCTTATACGCGTCAAAAAGCCAAGTTCAAATACAGAAATCGTATACCGTTGGAAAGGGCTTCTCAAAAGCAATCGAATGGTACCAATAAAACACCACATGACAGAGTCAAGCAGTGCCAGTAATTTAAAAGAATGAATGCGTCCGAGCTGATCAACGACAGTACCAGTATATCTGCAGCTGGGGACGTTGAAATTATGCTAGTGGATGATGAAATCGCTTCTATATTGACACCGAACTGTGTAGACATTGATTATGTACGATCGCCGTTTATGAAGATACTTTGGACAGCAGCTAGTGCACATTTCACTACGACGTTTGTCAACAATCCATTCGATCATAAGCGTGATGTGTGTGTGATCGTCTATGGTTTCTGTGCTCATTGAAGCCAAAAGAAAAATATATACTTATCGCTACTTAATAATACCTTCCCTAAAGAGCTAGTGGCTGACTTTAAACTGTGCGCTGCGTGTAAAAACTCTCTAGAAAACTGGTGGAGTAGCCATTTATCGCAACATCAATAGCTTCACTGATTGTAATAGAGTTAACTTTGACATTTCGGAAATTAATTTGGGAATTAAAGACGCAAAGGCTGTGAGTGTGCTGTCTAGTAAACGTAAAGGTCAATGGCATCTTCAAATTCATACTCGGGTGTGTGTACATGCATCCAGGCACAGCGTTAGCAGAATTTAAACTCTTTATGTTACGATCGCTATTAAAATATTCCAAAAACATCGCTAAAATCATACCCGATTACGATCCTGATCTTACTACACCAATTATGGTAGTGGGAGACCTTAATGTTAATGTCTCACAAGACAGCTCATTTTTCGTCTTCATGCTCTGTGGGTTCAATTTGTCTTACATCGAAACTTTTCCAACAACTTTAGCAACAAACCTGTATTGATTTAATGTTTACCAGACATCTCGATGTATCCTGTATACCATTTGTGTCGCACTTTTTGTACCACAGATCTATAATTAATAAAGTTAATTACTGTGTTATAATATATTTTTTTACTTGATTTCTTTTCTGAACTCGTTGAAAGGAAATAGTTGCCATGATAAAAAAAACAAAAAAAAAAACATGGAAACCCGGAGAACTTTTTAGTGTTGAAATATGATGACATACATAAATAATAACATTTTTTTATAAAAAAATATTTCTCGTTACGCGACGTATTCACGTAAAACACACGGCCGTGTCCATGACGCTCTTTCATTGTTTCTGTATTGTACCGATGCGCCAGTCTCTCCCTTTTTAGTCTACTCTGTGTCCGCGTGTGAAAGCAGTTCTCTCTCCTCTTAACACTTGAGGTGTGGTTTACAGGATACGCGTTGCCTGTCACAAAGTTGTCTGGAGTGAAACCGCCTGAGTATCCGAGTATTTATCCTCTTATGTAGCTTTGATAAAAATGCTTGGAAGCCTCAAATGATCTGAAAAATTTTATTCCTTTGCCACAAGGCTTTAATAATTAAAATACGGTCATTTCATTCCCACTTCAGAAGAATTCATGTCTTGCAAATTATTCATTTAGCACAGTTTTGAAATTCTTGTGTCTAATACAGGATTCATTGAGTTAATACTCCGGATTCCGCAGAAGATATTGTTTTCTGCTTTTAGATCAGGATTTATCGATTGCCGGGAGGCATTGAATTGAAAGACAGTTATGTCATGTATATTGATTGGAATTACTTGAAAGCTATCACCAGTTTTGTGGTACAAAATGTCGGTATCTTAGATGGCTTTGGAAGAATAAAAATAAAGAACTGCTGATAAGCAGCGACGTCTAAAGACTTCTTTTGAGGCCCTGGGCCCCACCTGCGACCCTTTTAAGCAGACAGAATATAACATACGTTGTCAAATAGTTATACAAACGGAAACCCGTAACAAAGAAACACCGACCTAGGCACAGACTAGCATTTATCGACTCAATGAGTAATCATGCTGTAGAGTGGTAGATCCGAACGACAGACAGTAAGCATGGCACAGAGATGACTTGGCATATCACTGTCAAACTTCTGCGCCTCGACAGATTGAACGTACATCAGCACAACTTCATTCTCACTATCACTCTAACCCATGAGTTGGCGACCGCTGCCCCTTGAATACATTCGAAAAATGATTGAGTAACCAAAAGACACTCACCCAGTGGTCTTTTTTAAAACATTGAGTTGTTCTCGTAGCTGGGCTGTGAGGTCCACTTTCTGGGCGATGCTTTTCGAAAGCTGGGCCCTGTGTTGGGCCTTGTCCTCCATTACTGCAAATAAGGAAGCTATTGTTATTTTAGATGAAATTAACACAATTATAAAACAGTTATGAAAAAGGACAAAGATTTCATAAAGTACAGTCAACTTTGTCGACCATGTTACATGTAAAGTTTCAGGCCTTTGCTCCGTTTTTATCAGTTATTTACACTAACGAAACATTGAGCGAAAGCAATATAATCCTGTAAGGTCATTCTAAATATAGATACGGTCTACATTTTCAAGTATAGGCTCCGAAAGAGATTCCTACGGAGCCTTAAGGGATTTTGCTGAGGGGGTTCGAGGACAACTTTAGGGAATTGGTGAAATGTTTAATATTAAGTAAAATATTTGGGACCCACTTCCATTGTAATGAAAGTAAAAATAAACTAGTCTTGATTTTTACGTGCTAAATATTTTTAGATTACCGCAAAATCCGGCGTATAACGCGCACTTTTAACACAAAAAATGAGACTGAAATTTACGGGTACGCGTTATACGCCGGGTATATAAATCAGAGCATCAAAAATAAAAAAAAAGAGATGAGCATAAGAAAAATTAAAAAAAACCCTACATAGATAGGAATACTATATATATTTGAAAGAGTTGACATACCTCATGAAGTTATAAAGAGTTCTAATTCTAATAGAGTATTATTTTTTCAAAATCCTGGGATAATAACTCGAATAACCGACTTAAAAACATGCGAATATTGTACATGCATAATTCTGGTTCCTTTGTAAAAAAAGGGAATGCGCGCGTTATACGCGACGAATATATCTAAAAATTTAAAAAATACAGCTTGGAAGTATGGGTGCGCGTTATACGCCGGATTTTACGGTAAAATATTATAGATAGGTACATTAAATAGACAAGCGTTGCTCGTTGGTCCGGGCATGCAGGTTTAAATAAAGGCGGAATCTCGCCGCTACATGCAAGAACTTGTCTGAAATAGTATGGCACTATAAGAGAGTTGTGCATCTAATCAACAGTTGTCCAAGTAGCGTAGAGAGAAATGGTGCTGAAGGCGTCTAAAACGGCCCTGTGAATAAAGTAAGCGGGGATTATGCTGTGAAGTTGAGCCAATATAGAACACTTAAAAGTATAAATAGGAGAAAGGGAAATGCCATGAAAAGTGTTGTAACTTTTTTGGCCATCAGGGGATATTTTCGTGACTTTAACCCTCTGACCGGAACATCCGTCTCTCAGACGGGGATGATTAGCTTTGATGCCTATTGTGGAGGGATTTTTGGCGTGGGCTACCTTGACATCTTCAGTTGGATTCTGCCCAGTGAGAGGATCACGTGGTGGTACTTGTGGCGAGTTTTTTCAACTCACGATAGGTACGATTTTTCCTATCTATCACCGTCTATCAGACGGATATTCCTTTGTACGTATGTTTTAGTGTCCCGCATCGCAGACGGATGCTCCTTATTATCGACAATATTTATTTTATAACATTTTAATTTGCATTTTTAAAATTATTTATGATTATTATAGATGGCAGCCATGAAAACAAGGAATTGAGGTTTTTTTCCCCCTACAAAAAAAAAAGAAAAAGAAAAAGTAGAATGACGTCATATAAATGCGTCAAATGTGGAACTCCTATTTGCTTGGAATACACACACAAAACATGCGATATTTGTATTCTATAAAAATGTTATGTTTACTGTTGCTTCTATAATTTTATGCCAATGCCTTTTCGAAACGCCGAGCGACTTCTCAGGGACAAATTTAGACAGAAAATATCCACTCTTACAGACCTAGCTGTTGGCAAATCTTGGTCTCGTCTGCTCGATGGCCAAAGACGAGCTCAGTTTTCTGCGCTACCTAGGGTGGAGGGTGTGGCATGTTTCAGTCATCAACGGACGTGATTACCTGCAAGCTCATCTGTTTAAGATTGGCCTGGCTGATTCACCGCTCTGCCTCTCTGTAAATCCGTGATAATGACTGGGGAGCATCTATTCCGAATGCACCGATCTACTTCATGTTCTCTCGCAAGGCAACTGTGGAGTTATCCTTCCTGCTAGAGCGACATTTGCTTCATATTGGACTACAAGACGCCTTATGTCCGAGAGGACGTTAGCGGGCGTAATTTAATAATAATAATTTTATGCATTGTTAGTTTTACTTTTGCATTACTTTTGTTCCCATAGTTTTTTCGCATTTTTGGTATTATTATCTTTAATTGCTTTTACATGTGAATATAAATAATTTCTAATCAGTTTTTACTGGTAATACTAATCACAATTCTAGTGATAAAAATATATTGATATGGTGTGCCTCATAAGAACTTAAATATTAAAAAAAATTTCGTTTATATGTTTTATGTTTTTAATTAAATTGTCTGATGTATACATGTTGAAAAAAAAAGTTGTGCTTCATTTAACCCCACACATCTTATTTGAGCCATACTCAATTTCATGAGCGATAAGGACATTTAAAACAGTCCTTTTAACGTAATAAAATTAAAAAAATAAAATAAAATAATTTGCGTACCCGTCTGTCAGACGGATGTTCCACAGAGTGGCAAAACAAATGGATGGTCCAGCCAGAGGGTTCAAGTGCCATCCCTTCAAAGTGGCTGAAATGACGCGGTTACAATTAAGGTATCCGACTACGTTCGGAACCGTGATTTTGCAAAAGCGTGTAAATGGATAATATTTATGATATTTAGTGTCACTTAGATTAGAATACATGTATAAAATTGTTTTAAAGACATTATGACAAAAAAAGAAAAAATTCTTTAAGTATAATATTTTGGCAAAAAATTAACTTAGAATAACCTTTTTTCCAAATGTTCTCCTTTTGTAAAAAATTCTTCTATTGTATTAATATTTTGCCTGTATTCAGCTCAGATCTCTGTACAGAGGCTCAACTAGAATTTTTGAAACGCATAACTTTGAAATCGTTTTATTCATGTTTTACGAAAACAGAAGGGAGAAATTTTAAGAAAATACGCCGATAATTATTTCAAATGGTTGTAACTCCGAAAATAATTTGAATTTTTCAAAACTCATAGTTGAGCCTCTGTACAGAGGTCTGAGCTATATAAAGGCAAAATAGTATTATAATAGAAGCATTTTTTACAAAAGGAGAACATTTGGAAAAAAGGTTATTCTAAGTTAATTTTTTGCCAAAATATTGTATTTAAATAATTTTTTTTTGTCATAATGTCCTTAAAACAATTTTATACATGTATTTTAATCTAGGTCACTAAATATCATGAAAATTATACATTTATGCCTTTTTTAAAATCATGGTTTCGAACGTATTCGGATACCTTAAGTTCTGAGATGAAGTGCTTCTGAACTGAATATGAGGTGAGTTGACACCTGGCTGTGTTGCATCAGCATCGGTAGGGGTAAGGCTATTGGAAAGTTGAGGGGAATTTCAGGCCTCCTTGGCAAGATGTCTCCGTTAGCCGGAATCCATTGCAAAAAAAAAAAAAAGTTCTTTGGGCTGCAACTACTCTCTTTATAAAGGCAATTATATCCTGGGTCAGTTGAAAGTTGCCCCTCAGGAGTGCAAAGAGGCAGTTTAGTTTTGTTTTGTATATGCTCCTGAGAACGCAAAGAATTTTTCTTGGTTTTGAACAGAAAACAGTATTATTTTTTTAATCACCTTCTTTTTACCGTCCATCCGGTAGAGTGGTTAGCGACGCTGATTGCTGTGCCGTTGGGCCTGGGTTCGAATCCCGGAGAAGACATGGATGCTTGTAAATGCATAGTGCCTTCGCGGCATGGGGTACTCTAAATAGCCGTCGAGCCGCAAGTCCTCTCGTGAGGTTGGGGGAAGAGGAAGAGAGGTGGGAAGCCTCTGCCCCCCCCCGGTGTTCTCCCTCAAAATTGGGGTGAAACAGAGCTAAATCTTTCTGTCACCTGTATGGGACTCAAAGCTACGGCTAACGACAGGCGTCGCTTAGCCCTTTTCCATGATGAATTTCGTGGGCCTTGATCTGGCCTTTGCCGATCAGGTGGCATTAGTAGCAACAACAACAACATTCTTTTTATTGTACGAAAGTAACCATTTTATCGAAGAAAAATGTGTTTCTATATTTTAATACGAAATTATAATTTGAATAAATACTACTTCAGATGTATGTTTTATTTATGCTTTGCTTTTAAGTCAACATTTATCACTCAGGACGTCCAAATAAGTTTGCAATTGTTCTATTATGCATTGAAATATGATTTTTTCCTTTGGGAAATTCATGGTTAAGTTTGGGAACTACTGTTATCGAGTACCATAAAATACGACGTATAACGCGCATCAACACTTTCAAAATGTAATTTTTATTTTTTAAGTATATTCGCACGCCCCCCTTTTCACGAAGAAACCTGAAATGTACGTGTGCAATGCTCTTATGTTTTTATGTCATTTATTCGAGGTATTACTTCAAGGTTTGGAAAAAAAATAGTATACTTTTAGAGGAACCAATCTTTAAGTTCAAAAGAGAAGAAATGACATTTCTTTTAAATGCACAGTATTTAGATATATGTAGAATTCTAATTTTTTTTCTATGCTCATCTTTTCTCTATTATTTTTAAAGCTTTCCTTTTTAACATCATTTTATAAGTTTCACTTGTATGTAACGGAATCTTTGAACTCAATTTTTACTCACTTTAAATGGTCAGTTTAATTCGAAATTTTTTTCTGTTGTCCAGGACCTATGACAATACAATAATTTAATAATTTTGTTCCATTGTCCTGATCAGGATCATCAGGATTAACGATTTCCTATTTTCAGATCCCATCCCGCATTCCGCGACTCATTTCAGATCCCATTTCCTGATTTGGCGACTAAAAGATTAAATTACAACTTATTTCGATTAACTATATAAAAGGGTGTTTAGTTCTTTAAACTATAATTTATTTATACCCGACTTATAACGCGCACCCGTAAATTTCGATCTTACTTTTTGTGTTAAAAGTGAGTGTTATACGCCAGATTTTACGGTATATATTTGGTTTTTATTATGATAAATAAAACTTGACTATAAGTGCTTTAAAAAACTAACTGGAAACAAAAACATACCTTTGGATATAATTGGAGTTATTTTATCAATGACAGGTTAAGGTGAGTCCCCGCGAACGGAGACCATGCCGTAGAAGCACTATTACATAAAACGTTCAGAAGAGAGTTTTTCTGTAACAAGAAACATTCAACTTTGTGATTTGGTGAAATCTGTTTTAAATGTTGGCGAGGGGTGGAAAATATTGCGATCACAAAAAAAGAAATAAATCAAGTCACTGGGTCGTCGGTTTGTAATGTCTTGGCTTGATATAAATAAAAAAAGAAACTAGTTATTTTTGATACTACAAAAGTAAGATTACACTATTCATGAATGAGCTTTCATTTATCATTCCCTGTGAGGCGGAATTGCAAAGCTTAAAGAATTCTCACGATAAAATATAACACAAAAAAAATATATAAATCGAACTAATCATATAGACAAAAATTTAAATCCTTCTGATAATCTGATAGCACTCATATATCGGTAAAATCTCGACGTAATCTTACTTAAAAATAAATATTTTTAAAATCACCCAGGAGGATTACGACCGAATGTTTAACAAATTACTATTTCCTCTGGCTGCTGTTCGACATAATCATACTCTGTATCTATCACAATGAAAAAAAATTACAGAAAGCATCTAGAATGTTGAAATGTATCATTCATGCATTTCAATGTTCAAGCTTGTTCGAAATCCGGAAAATTTTCAAAGAATATCCAGGATGCTCTAGAAATAGTGTTTTTTTTTTAGTAAAGTTCCTGATAATTTTTTCTTCTTCTTTCATTAGAGTTTTAATTATTTTTTTCAATTTGTTTTGGCGTCTTGCAAGTTGTTCTTTCTGCATTTTTGAGTAAAATAAAGCTTTTTCGCCTGCCCGGCATCTTGAATCGTAACAAAATATTAATCGTGATTAAAAGCTGCCAAAGTTTATTCCGCGCAAGCGTTTTATTCTTATAATTACTCAAATGTTCCAAAGGATCTGCAGATGAACGATAATATTTCGAAAACATACAAGAATTAACTACGTACAACCAGCGCGTCGATTATATTCCATTATATTCTCCGAAAAAACATGTTTAGAATAATTACAAATGATGCCAACTTAAGCAACAAAGCTTTAAACAAGATTACGTATCAGCAAATAAATTGTTATCAGATGAATTCGAATTACATGAATTAACTAACTTCTTAAAAGCAAATCAAACAATCGAACTGCACCAAAGGATTGCTGAAGCAGTGGAAGAAATAAACTTAGCTAGTTACTCACGACTCATTAAGCCGTTATTTTTTGAAAGATGTAGAGCCAGTTGAAACAACATTTCGAAAATTTAATTCATTAACGTATTTAAAAAAAAATGTTTTCTGTTTATCACTTAGTTTGAGTTACACACTTAAGATCGAATTTTTTGAAATGAAGTCATTTTGTCAGAAAAAATGGCAATAAATGTTATGGATAGAAATGTAGCAAGTGCTGTACCATTTTGGAGTCTTAACCAAATGGATTCTTTTTTGCAATAACTTGCCTAGGGTAGTATGTGATATTTTTCCTTTTGCAGATAATCAAATTTAGATAGCATTACTTACTCAAATCGAGTCAAACTACGTTAATTTTAACTAAACAAGCAAGGTATTTTGCTCCACATGCGCGATTGTGATTAATATCACGGCTATGTAGGATCCCGTTAGTGAAACAATCACTAAAATTGAGAAATGTGTGGACACAGCACCTAATGATGTGATTAAGGGTGTCAGCTTTTCAAAAATATGCTAGCCATCACTTGACTTAGTGATCATGTACATATTTTCAATAGGTAATTAAAAAGAAAAGCAAATAATTTTTTGCAGACTATTTTTTTAATTATATATATATATATATATATTTGTATTTGTATTGTTTCCTATAATTAATGATTAAAATTTTCAATGGCTAAAATATGCATATTTTGCAAAAGAAGAAAGTTCGAAGAGGAAACAGATTTTTCAAATATTAATAAAATTGAATATATAACGCACGTAACAAAGAACAACTGGGAATTATTTTTAACCCGCGTGGAATGCCACGTCTTAAAAAAAATACAGGTTAACTTATATATATTGGAGAATTAGTTGATTTTTCGACGATCGCTGATTTCGAGAAATCGAATGTCAGCACAACCGTTCCCAAGTATCAAAAAAATAATAACATTGTGAAATGCAAATTTCAACGTTTTTAAAAGTCAGTTATTGAAATTATTTGAATTAACCATTTTTTTGAAAAGCAGAAATTTACTTTTCATCATAGAGAAAAATGCAATACCGCTCCTTATTTAGCTGTTTTTGAGCATCCGAAATTTGGAATAGAACTATATCTCGCATGAAGCGAGTAAGTTTAAGTCCTTCATGACACTTCTCCAAGGCATTCATCCCTATAGAAATGAAAGCGGGCTCTTCGAACCCACATACACATTTTAATTAAAATCTGGATTGTGTTGACTCATCTCATGTGGTATTTCCAAATAAATTCATTAGTCTCAAATCCTTCTCAATAAAATGCATGTCAGTTTCGCAAATTAAACATTGGATATCATTCAAAGTCAAAACTTTGATGCATCGTTGTATCTCGGGTATTTTTCCTTTGCGTTCTAAAAATCATTAAAAAAAAAAAAGGAACGCAAATTATATTTCTCAGTTCAAGGAAAATTAATTGAAGGCAGACTGCAAAACAAGGATTTAAAGGATTCGAATACACGACTAAATAAGCAATGAATGGCGAAGCAGAAATTTTAAACTTTTTCAACAAGGATAACATGAACCGCTTAAAAAAAAATCTCCCTTTTAAAAACATTTGCCGATTTTAAAAAACCAATATCAGAGATGAGCGCGGTCATTAATTAATCGCGCTCGAACCCTGATGCCTCCACGCAGAGGAGCTGATACGTGTTAAATCTGTCCTCATGTTAGAATGGTGGGGAAGAGAGAAGGTGCCAGCTCAGGTGTGGTCCTCGACACTTGAAGTACGCATATCATTGTGATTGGGTCACAAAAGTAAACAGAGTTTGCAAGAATGAAATTATTATCGCGCCATAAAATCTAAAAGATATTCAAGGGGCTTCTTCATCCAAGCCCATAAAGCACAGTCAATTATAGCAATATTTTCAGGAATAGAAAATATCTTGATGTTTTCTATACCTGAATTTTATAACTGCTTTTGTATCAGATATAGAGATTTTTGTACTTTGGTTAATCAGCCTTTTTCATATTGCTCTTGTGAATGAGAGTTCATTAACGTCGCACGTAAAGCAACACAAAAGCTATTGGCGACGGAGGTCGAGGGCAAGGCCTGAGCTGGAAGCCCCCCCCCCTTCTTCAAATTACAAACCATGCCAACGAGAGAACTTTGAACCACAAGAGATTTTAAGTGCACCAGACTCTCTACACGGCGGATCTTCAGTGGCACTAGGGCTCGAACTCATGACACATCGGTGACAAGCTCGTGATCATTACCACTAGGCTTACCGCAGCCACATAAATCGCATACACAAAAAAACCCCTAAATTTTGCTGTGTGCTATATAGAAAGGGTATTTACCAATAATAAACCAACTTTGTAAACACGAATTATGCTTGTAATTCTAATCTAAACATTTAAAGAATATTCTAAATTCGTACTTTTCTATAACGTCTGATAACTTACATTCACTTCTTAAAGTATAAACTGTATGAAATCGTTTGCAAAAAGTAACTGGAAATCAACTTTTTTTTCAGCATCGTTAAAATTCTATTTCTAAATGGGAATCTCTATTAATTCCTCTAAGCTATGCTTAAATTTTATTGGATTTCAATATATAGCTTAGAGAGCGAGAGAAAAAAATCGACCCTTCGCGTGCTCTAAATTACTTCAGTTTTCTACGTCTTTCACTTCATTTTCGGTTGGTGATTCGATTTTTCACATTCGACATTAAAACATTCTTTTTAAAATCCATATTGCAAATGGTTCAAAAGGGCAATGTTTATTTCACAATCAATGAAAAAAGTAACGCAAGGAAGGGAATAAAGAAAGAATATTCTAAGTAAATCGATAAAATATATTTTCAAAATTAAAAAAGAATAAATGTTTACTTGTTCGTATGTTTGTAGAGAATTCCATGTCTAAAAACCATGCTATTTTACGAACAAACACATTGTTCCTTCACGATTGTTATGACCGTTGCCAACAGAGTTTCTTTTTCTTTTTCGAAATTAAAAGATCTATCGATTCCATCACTTTGTTTACTGTTTCGATCAGGCTCGATTGAAAATGGTGTCGAACCCAAGGGCAGAGACCTATCTCGATTTCGTTTTCATTCTTAAGACAATCGCTTCGGTTTCACCACTTCACGGTTCGGAATAAACAAAAGAAACAAAACTTGAACTACATCTTCGAGTAAATATCGCATTAGCTTTCTGTTCTGGCTTTCGTACAAAATGGCGGATGGCGGGAAAACAATGGCTTCTCCTTTGTTGTGAACAAGGAAAGAAAAAAAATAAAAAATCGAAGATGAAGACGGATCTTAATTGAGGATCTTTGTCTGGTGAACTATTTATTTGAAGACCTGTTGATCGCTCGTCGTGATATCGTGTTTGAATTGTTCGATTGTAGCACGCGACTTCTGCAATGTGCATCCAACTTTCGAGCCTTTCCAGATGGGTAGATACAAATCGAGAATAACCAGTCGCAGATTTTAATGCAACAGTAACTTATTAACAATTTCATAACAATATACAAATCATTCTAAGTAATGTCTCTGGGTTCACTAAAAATATTTCAGGTAGAGTGGTAGGTTTTCAGGAAAAAATTTCAACATGTTCAAGTGCAATTCAAGTTTTAATTTCAAGTGCATATTTTCGAAAATTCCGATTTGCACTTTCTAGCTAATTTAGCGATTTTGAAAAAGTGCTAAAATAATTCCAAAGTAGCCCCTGAACGTAAAGTTTTTCAATAGAAACGATTGGACTTTTCAACAGGAATCTGATAATTGAAAGATAATTTGCCAGATTTCACAGAGCACAAGGTTTGGCCTTTCAGCTGATGGAATTTAAATGTCCTCGACTATAAATTATGGTCAATATTAGAGGCAAAGGTAAGCCGTAAACGGCATCCTAATTTGAAATGCCTTCATCATTCTTGAAGGAAAGCAGGGATGGAAATTCTCATGGCAGTAGAGCGTACATCGATAAATGAGTGGCCAAAGGAAAGTGGGTCCATGGGACGCCAATAGATAATCCTTTTGAATTTAAAAAGGTACAGAATGTAATTTAAAGGTAAAATAAAACCTAAAGTATAGGTTTGGTTTTAAATCTTATTATAAAATATTTAACTCCTTTGAAATTATATCAGAACTTATAGCACGTCTAGGCATAGGCCCAGAGCCTCGGACGTTCTTGACTCAGTCTTAAGAAGATCACGATTTGAATAATTTCAACGGTCAAATGTTTTTTCCGGTTGTATTCTTCAGAAAACTGGGAATTTCTAACAATCTGTCTACTGGCTACATGGAATGACCGTCGTCCATCCAGGTCTACTACCATATATCCTCATTACTCATTCAATCGAAAGGCGGCAATCGGTCGAGCCGGTTTGTGAGATTGTCAGTCATACACATTTCGGGTTATTGTTTGTACGAGTATTTGACAGCGTATGTTATGTACTGTCTACTTTTAAGGGTTATAGATGGGGCCTACATTTATGTCAGGGTCTCGAGAAGTCTTAAGACGTCCCTGCGTCTAGGTAAGGAGTGTGTTTCGAGCCAAGGCCGTCCGCGTGCAAAGACCTGAAGTGTCCCCAATCTAAAGAATTTTTTTCCTATTTTGACTAATACTTAACTTTGATGTTTTAAACTCATCTGCCTGTATGGGAGTAAAAAAATAAAACATTCATAAAAGTGCACAAATAGACACAAAAATCACTCCTTTCCTCAACTTTATTTTTCAAAATTGTAAGGTTAAAAGCTTTTAACTTCCCCGAATGCATATTGAATTTGAACGCTTCTATATCTTAAATAATATTAACCCTATTAGATATTTTCGTAAAGCAACTTTCGCAAAAAACCATTTTTGAGATGCTTTTGTTAGGCAATGCGCCAAGAGTGCCGCTGATAAGCAAGATAAATCTCTTCGATTGCGGTGTAGTCGGCTCTTTCCCAAATTGCACTGTCAAATGAAGAATGTGTGTAAAGAGCAGACATCAATGGACCAACACTCGATGCCCTGACATTCTAATTTTCTTTAACTATGCTCTGCTATTGGGAAATCGGAACTTTTATTTTGCTTTTTCAAAAACTAGTTAAAATTCCGCATAGCTATTCGACTTATGATAAGTTTCATTTTGAGAAATTCGAAAAAAATTTTTGCTTGATCGGTAGAACTCTCTGTAACTTGCAGCCGCCCCTTGTTTTGGCCACCCACTTGTAGTGCACTAGAATCGACCCTGTTTTGAGAGAATCTCCTATGGCGTTTTATTTCTCGTAAAATTCGAATGCAATGAAATTAATTTCATTTTAAACGGCTATAATACCACGCGATATAATGCAAAAAAAAAAAAAAAAAGAAGAAGGAAAATGAAAGGAAATCTCACACCTATACATTGCCCTTTAAGTATTTTCATATCAATAACCAACAGCAAAGGCAGAAAGTAGAGAGTCGGATGAGTGAACAAAAAAAGCGAAAGTCTTCCGATGCGCTCAAAAGAGGTTCTCGTGAAAAGAACTCTGAGAAAAAATGGGCCACACCTTCCCAATTGTTTGGGAAAGCCGATGTCACTGGAAAAACAGAAAAGGATGGATTTGTTCGACCAGTTCGGTACAAAACAACCGTTTTTGCGTGAAGACCTCTTTTATTTCCGTTTTCTTGCTCAAATGATTTTTCGGGGCGAGCCTGGGTTCGGTACAATAACAATCGGGTGTGAAGAGATGATTGTCATTCGAGGGTGTTAAAAATTTTTTCTACATCAAACGTTTATGTCAATGCATTAGCGGTATCCACTGCATTTTTTTTTCCCAGCATTGATGCGTTCTACTTAATTTCTTAGTGCTCCGTAATATGTGCCCTGTGTAAAATGTATTGTGGCCACCAAAAATGCCATAGTCTATCGTTTTCGTAATTACCACATTGCAGCTTGATAAAATAACTTTTCATGATTCACAGGAAATTAAATGAATAACTCCATTAAACAAGTAGAATCCCCCTACGGTACTTTTCTTATTGGTGATTAATTAAGGTACAAAAGATACTTGTGTATTATACTGACGGTCCATTGGGTGAAATCCTAGAAAGTCACCAATCAAAAAATGTCGCCAAGTGTTATCTTCGTTATTATTGTGCTCGAACAGGAGTCGGAATGATTTTGATTTAAAGAGTTGGTTGACGGTATAATATGTAAGTACTGATGCGAGGCCATAGAGAGTAATAAAGTTTTAGTTTCAGAAACCCAGGTTCGGTATTCGTAAATCGCATCATGGCGATTAATTAATTGTTAATACCTACAAACTCGATTAAATACTCATTTCGTTTAAGATACAGTTAAATTTATTGATACATTAGTAGAGATTAGGTTTACAAAAAAATAATGAAAGAAAACTTAGCTTTGAAGGGAGGAGTGCATGGTGGCTCAGGGCAGTCCCGGTTCGATTGCGAGTTCCTGCTGAAAATTCGGGTGCGTTCCATTTTATTATGAACAACATCACGCCAAAATCCTGGAGCCGGACTATTTACTGTCCTTTGAATTGCGCGTCTGATTGAATAATCTCCACTGCACAAATCTACAAGTCATGAAATTTATGCGTTCACTGAACTCAGAAAAGAGCGGTACACTCCTCACCGAAGGAATTTCACCACATCCGGTCAAGGGGGTATAAAAATTTCTAGAAAACAAGGGACCATTTTTAAAGCCAGGGAGAATTTCTAGCCTCCCATCAGTACCAAAAAAAATTTTCCATCAGGAAACCCAATTAGTTTTTCATATTTTTATTTTTATTATTTTTTTTTCAATTTCTCTCTACTATTAGTTCATTCTCTCCCTATATATATAAATACATATATCTTGTTTAAATTTTCAATCGTTAATAAAATACTTTCTATTCACATCCATTCAAGTTCAAATACATTTTTTAAAATTTTTAGTGGATGTAGTGGTTAATACAGTTTTTTCAAATACATTAAGAGGACATAGTACCTTTAAACCTTCAATTTATAAAATAATTTGAACTGTTTGGAACATTTTAAAACAAACCGCATCAAAATCCGATAATTATTACGTTCTGTACAAGAAAAAATGTAAATGTCTAAAGAGACTGCTCTTTAAATGGAATGTAAGCAAACCACGCCTCCGTAAGTTTCGGTTTCGACCGGGAATAAATTACTGCA
>BMAV01020501.1:15888-26010 GCA_019973955.1 Trichonephila inaurata madagascariensis | reverse complement strand
TATACGATTTCAAGCATTCAGTTGTTAACTTCTTTGTTGACTCAAAATATTTTTCACTCGGAAAAATTTTTCAAGAGATATGTAAAATCAATTAATTATCTCTTCTAACAAACTAAATAGCTCCAGAAATAAAACAGAACAATTTAAAACAGCTGTCCATATATTGTTAGAGTCAATCCTTCAAATTTTTCCTTAATACCGTCAATTTCCCTTTTCGTAATTTTGAAGATGTTAGTTCAACAAGCTCCATTTCAAAATTAAGCGGCGCAGATTGCATAGAGTTCCATCAATCGAGCAAATTTTTTTTACGAATTTCTCAAAATCAAACTTACAATAAATCCAACAGATATTCTGAATTTTAAATACTTATTGAAAAATCAAAATAAGTTCCAATTTTCCGAAAGCGTAGGGTAGTTTAAGAAAAATAGAATATTAGTGCACGATGTGTTGGTCCACACATTGTCCATTAATGTCAACCAGGGCCGGCTCTAGCAGTTTTGCCGCCTTGGACAAAAATGGAAAATGTCGCCCCTCTCTCCAAAGCAAAAAATTATAATTTAAAAAGAAGAATTGTCCACATAGATACACACCTATAAAACTTGAGCAACAAACAAAAAAGCAGCATAACAATATATATATTGTTTTAAGTCTTAAAAAATACAAAAGAATTTTAAATTAAGGATATAATTATCTGTTATTATTTCAGACGAGTAAAATATAAGAGAAGGAATTGCCCATTCCAGCAGACCAATTTCTTCGAAAAATATTTAACTGATGGTGGGGATCACAAGCGTTTATTTTAACTTATAGTAACTATACCCAAAACTAAAAGCATCTTTTGTGGCTCTCGACCAAAGCCTTATTACCCCTGTCCCCTTTTGGACAGCTGACACCAAACATCGTATGGGTGAAAGGAATGGCCATTGTGACCCTACTCCAGGTTGGGGAGAAAGTTACTAGTGAAAGATGTGTAAGCATATAAAATTTTATGATTTAATATATAATCCCGTCTCAATCCCTTTAAGTTTGAACGTAACAGTAAACTGACATTAAACATACTGAGTACAAAATAAGGAAACAAAATACATTAAATAAAATACCAAATTCACACCCAATAATATTTCAGGATTTTCTGTAACAGCAATATATATATATATATAAATATTTCAAATACGATCCAAATACCACCCTTAAAATTTGCCGCCCTAGGGCAGGGGTCCGGGTTTGTCCGGCCCTAGAGCCACCCCTGCGTCTACTCCTGACACACATTCTTTCAAATCAAAACTTTTCAATTGAATAATAGCCTTTCGATTTAGAAAAACAAAGTAGAGAAAAGAATTGATTTTTGTGTCTATTTTTGCATTTTTATGAATGTTTTATTTTCTACTCTTGTACAGGTAGGTGAGTTTGGAACGTCACCGATTAGTGGTAATCGAAATATGAAAAATTCTCTCGAGGGCGACACATTAGGTCCTTGCACGAGAGTGGCCGACACTCTAGGTTCGGTCCTAGTAGAGTGCTACTGAGAATTGCACCGCGCGTGCCATAGGTTGCCGATGTCTGATCTACATCCACGCCGAGGACCGATCCTAGAGTGTTGGCCGCCCGTGTGCAAATATACCTCCCCTCCAGAGAATTTTTATATTTTGATTAAAGTTGACTTTATAAACTCATCTACCTGTACAAGTATAAAAGTAAAACATTCAAAAAAAATGCAAATAAACATGGAAATAACTATTCTTTCCTCTATTTTGTTTTTCTCAATGGTACTGTTATTATTAAAGTGAAAACTTTTAATTTCCCCCAATGCATATTGGATTTTTAAACACTCGTATGTCTTAGGTAATATTATCCATATTAAATATTTTCGCAAAGCAACTTTCGCAAAAATCCTTTTTGAATTAAGCATCGATCCCCCACAATGCGCCGCTAGTACCGCTGATAAGTAGGGGGAAAAAAAAATCTTTCCTTGCGCTATTGCTGTCTTTGCCACGAATTTTGCTATTAAATGAAGGATATATATAAAGAGTAGACATTAATGGACTATGGACCAACATACTGCACACTAACATTTAATTTTTCTTAAACTATGCTATGTTATCGGGAAATCAGGATTTATTTTGATTTTTCAGTAACTATTTAAAATCCAGCACACCTATTTATTCGACTTATAATAAGTTTTATTTTGAGAAATTCGTAAAAAATTTTGCTTCATTGATTGAACATATGCGGACAGTGGCCACCCCTTGTTCTGGCCACTCGCGTGCCGTGCACACCTGCTAAGATCGGCCCTGGTGTGACATGCATCAGCTCCTCTACACGGTGTATATTCAATGGCATCTAGTACTCGAAAATGCAGGCCACGAGTTCGTGACCATGACCACTAGGCTACCGCTGCCACATTGCTCGTGTGAAATAAAAACAGACCCACAACTGCAACTGAAGAAAACATTGAAGGTTGCCAACCCTACTAAAATGCAGTTCTGTATCGATACAGAAGGTGGAAAGAGTATTGTTCGACTCACTACAACACTTTAATTGAAAACAAATGACCAAGAAGACGACACGAGACAGTTCAGTCACCGAACCCACTGGTGACTCCGCAGAACAATGGGGGAACTGTTTTTGTGTCATCGCAAAAGACGCTCCGTTCCACTCCACGGAGCAGAGGCGATAAATCACGCGAGATTTTCAAGTTCATTGTTTTCGGGCTATTTTTAACCTGGACGCGTTCGAAAGTGCACCAGAAGATTATGCGCGTTTCTTTTTCGCGAACGCGGAAGGACTCTAAATAAGAATCGAATCAATTTCCGGAAGTGCGTGCATTTAAGCCAAAGAAATGTCTTTTTTTAAAGATGGATTTGCAACCACCAGAACCGAGTCACTACTCGAAGTGAACCGTTATACCCGTGTGGGTGATATCTATTAATATGTGTCCAAGTGAACGGATATTTGTCGAAGAGAGCAGTCGTTCACGATCCCATTGTTTGCGTACGAATGATTCTATTAAGGCGGGAAAACGTTTTAACGGGTAGAAGAAAATGACGTAAACAACTATATCTGACTTGAAACGAAACAAAAAGTCTAGAGATTAACATTCAATGAACTATTGTTTGTTTTCACAAAGTTATATCATTCCAGATTACATTGTTGGATTCAAATATATCATTCGATTTCGATTTGCGCGGGAAAAATTTTAGAGAGCAGGAAAAAAGTATATACGGTGAAATAATTCATACAGATAGAGTCTCAAGCAATTAAAAAAATTAATAGCTGTAAAAGTGAGCAGTAATTTATTGATACGAGCAATCTGGGAATAACAGTAGCTAAAGTTTGTTTTCCACGCGGACGTCTTTAATTCTTATAATCATTCAAATCATCAAAACAATCTCCAGATGAATGTTATAATATCTTGAAATTACATAAAAAGTAATCCCATATGTTCAACAAACGTCGATTAGGCATTACAATTCTTATCTTCAACTGAAAAAGCCTATTTAGAATAATTCCTGAAGATGCCAACCTAAGCAACGTAATTTTAACAACAAACGATTTTTCACCAAGAAATACATTATAATCGGATAAATTAGAATGACATGAATTACTGAATTAAATCAGACAGTGATAATATGGAACAATAACAATTTACGCGGGAAAACTTTGAGAGAGAGTAGAAAAAAATCTAACCAAAAAAGCTAATCTTTTAAACTAATTTGATGTTCATCCAATTTACACTGAGAGCATTTTAAAACTAATATGAGTTGAAGAGAATGGTTATTTGTCGTCATAAGCAACTGCTCGTGAACGCATCGGTTGCGTTCGAATGATTTTATGGTTCGAAGAGCTGTTATTGCAAGCGGGAAAACCTCTGAGTAAGTATAAAGAAACGGCGGAAGCTTATTTTTGTATATAAGGTTATCAAAAGCCGTCGCGTTTTTTATTTGATTTTGATTCAAGTCGCACTGTGAAGCAACGCGAGAATTATTGCCGACGGACCTTTAGTCTGGACCGCGATTAAGTGACGCGGACGACACCCCACACACATTTCAAATTTCTACACCGCCTTAAAGTAAGTACTATGAGGCTTGGACAAATTGAATGTGCATCGCTCCCCTACACGACGGGTCTTCAGAGGCACTCGGACAATGCCGGTCCCGAGTTCGCGACCCTGACTGCTCGGCTCCCGTTGGCGGGAATGAATGAGCAAATACTTTTTGCTGTGGATAGAATTCATTTTTGATACAGGTGTCACTCGATTCATTCGTACCATGCTATATCGAAACCGAGGCTTTTTTTAATTGTTTATTTATAAATTATTATTTTACTTATTTATTAAATTATGTATGGAGGATATAAATCAGGGCATTGTGTGTTGTTACTTATGCCCCCGATCGACAGTAACATCAGATCAAAGTCCACGAAATTCATCGCGGGCTGGATGTACGCCTGAGGTTGGCCTTAGCTTTGAGCACCATGCAGGTGACAGTACGATTTTGCACGGTTCCATCCCTATTTGGAGAAAACACACCAGGGGTGGTCAGGAGTCCCCACCTCTCTTCCCCTTCCACCTCACGAGAGGATTTGCGCTCGACGACTATTTAGAGTAGCCCCATGCCATGAAGGCACTATACATTTAAAAACATCCATGTCTTCTCCGGGATTCGAACCCTAGCCCTACGGCACCGCAGCGTCACTAACCACTATACCAGATGAACGGGAGGGCAATACGTACCTTGTTGTATCGAAACCGCGTTATACGAAAGTTTGGAATAATATAAATCAAGATAATGTGTACCGTATTATATCGGAATCAAGTCTTATGGTGTAAAATTTTATAACTAAAATTTCGTTCCAATAAAGCATGCAAGAGCATAAGAAGTTGACTCCAAGTTTTTAGTCAAAAACAAAAAAATATGAAATACAAACATTATAAAAAAACAAAAACAAAAAAAATATGTACAAAAAAATAATTATTATTACTATAAAATAAATAGATACGGGGTATTAGGATCCCAAAATCACCTTTCATCATCACTCTGATCAGAAATGTCAGCTATAATCTGTTTTTTTCTCTCAAACTTGGTCGAAACGCCTCCCTCATTACAAAAGTTATCAGACCTAGTTGCACACAATGATCTGTCTGTTTCGATCTTTCAGAATTTCTCTATAAGGGAACTAAGGAATTTTGCTATTTTCTTTTATATTTTTTGTTACTTGCTACTGAAGGATCTTTTACAGTAAAAATATTTGAAGATCCAGGATGGTTTTCTCCTTATTGAATGAAAAGGATATTCAATTTTTGAAAATCATGTGACATCAAAACCGTGTAGTATTAAATTCAAATTTTGCGCCGTGTAATATCGAAACCGTGTTATACGAGGAACGCCTGTACTCAGAACAAACGATGCGAACTTAAAATGAAAGATGTCACAGATCTGAATTTCCTCAAGCAAAGTATGATTCTCTTTATATATAGGTTTAAGCATTTGTTCCAGTTTTCGACTGTTGTAAAGAGAGAGGGATCAATTGATTGATTGAATATTAACGTCGCACTGTTCAGCTACACGAGGGCTTTTGGAATGGGATCGAAGAAATATAATAGAACTACACAACTTTGTGAGTGTAGATATTCGTACCATTATACTTAATAAAGATTATATATACCGTATAAAGATGCGCATAAGGTCCATCTTGATCGGCCAGTGGACCGCAAAAACATTTTGGGGTGTCCGCCTAAAGATTAGCAGTTAGTAATTATAACCGAAATATTCAAGATTGGTCGACAGTCTGCAGACTATATATATAAATCTTCTACTGACTATAACTATATGAGCACTAACTTTAGAAGAAAATGTTACATTTTTTAACGTACTTTTTTTTAATTGTTTGATAATAAATGCATCATTTTATATTATTATATTTGTGGTTATTAATATTATGTTTGTATCTTGCGTTTTGCTTTAAACGCGGTCTTAAAAGTGTACAAAATTTTTTATTTAAGTTATGCAGGTGAGTACATATTCCGCGCGTATTTATTTTTAAGTTAAAATAAATATTGCAAACTTTTTTCTTAGCTCGCCACGCCTACGCCCCTGGGAGGACCGTAACATCTTGGAAACAATTAGAAGTAGCCCATATCCTGAAAAAGTTTGCCCGTCCATGCCGCATCCTAAGTCGCAAATTGCATCATCCGTGCCTATTTGGAAATTTTTAAAAGGGGAATGGCTTATATACGGATCCGGAAATCTCGGGAAAAAACGTAGCTTAGGAAAAGCGGTTTTTTTGGAACATTTTCCGTTAGTCACGCACAAACGATTTTAATCTTTTACCTTTTGCGGGTGTTTTGAATGGAACGTTTAATCTAAAAAAACACACACAAATCTTATCAGAAATCGTGTTTCCAAATAGTTCATAAGCATCTCAGTCACTCATTTGGGATGTCTGACTGATGATCATTCCTCGGCAAGTTTTACCGCCAGAAAATGGATGGGCAGCGTGAGAGGTTATTAACGTCGCACTATTCAGCTACACGAAGCCTCTTGGATACGAACCTCGTCATTTTGAACCATGGTCAAGTGACGAGGACGACACATGAACTGGCACTTCCCCACCACACCAACGGAAGGACGTTTGAGCCTCAATATGTACCAAGCTCGAACTCATGACGCGTCAGCGAAGAATCCGTTACCTTGACCTCTAGGCTACCGCGATCTGCAGCGTGAAGTTTAAGAAATAAAATAATTGATTTATTTACGTCCACAGCTATCGCCCACGATATTTACATTTAAATAGAAGTTATTCATTTTTCTAGCAATTTGGCCGCCAGGACAATAATGGAAAATTCCGCTTCTCTCTCCAAAGCAAAAAATTATAGTTCAAAAAGATAAATTGTTCACATAAATACGCATCTGTAGAATAATTCCAGCGAACAAAAAGGCAGCACATAACAATATGCATATATTATTTTAAGTCTTAAAAATTTCGAGAAATTAAGGACATATACTTATTACTTCAAATGAGTAAAATGTATGTGAAGGAAGTGTCAATTTCAGTAGGCCATTTTCTTCGAAAAAGAGTCTACTGATGGTAGGGATCGCAAGCGTTGATTTGAACTTTTAGTAACTGCACTCAAAGCTAAAATAAAACATCTCCTTTGGCTCTCTATCTACCAAAACCTCTTTTTACCCCTGTCCCCTTTTGGATAGCCGACACTGGACATCGTAAGGGTGAAAGGAATGTCCATTGTCACCTCACTACTGGATGGGGAGAAAGTTACTAGTGAAAGATGTGTAAAAATATTAAATTTCATGATTTAACATAAACTTCCGCCTTGAACCCTTCAAATTTAAATATAAAAAAACACTGTCATTAAACATACAGAATACAAAAGAGGAAATAAGATACATTAAATGAAATACCAAATTCACACACCCAATTAATATTTCAGAAAATATATCGAATTTGTATATAACAAAAGAAATAAATATATTTTTCAAATTCCATCCACATGCCGCCCTTAAAATGTGCCGACCCAGGGAAGGAGTCCGGTTTGTCCAGCCCTAGAGCCACCACTGATGAAGGAGGAGGGAAACACACAACCGTTCTTCCCAGTTTCTTAAGGTGGACTCCTCCATTGTCTAGGGAGGGGGGAGGGATCGTCTCTTACACCTCGAATTTCTGTCTGCGTTTCCCGCTCGTTGGTGTTTTTCTTACAGCCATCAGTTGTCGGGGCGATGTCAGATGAAAAGACCCCGCAATATTTTTAAGGTTCATGTGGGGATATAAACGGTGTAATACTATTTACATAATGCCGATTTCTGTAGCTGCATGGCACGAAAAGGTTACAGTAGGAAACAGGTCAACGATCATGTGTCGTGTTCAAATTTATTTTTCCGCACATTTTCCAAAGAAAAAAAAATTGCGCAAAATTTATGAGCAGCACGGATAGTGAACAAATAAGCTTTAGATATAGCAGCCACCAGAAATATAGTAATCATCGTCATTTAACAGCCGTTTGATAGAAAAACGTTTCTAGCTTTTCATCCACTTGGCGACATTTTCGTTCTCATGGCCACATGTTTGAAAAATTACAGGAACTTTTTTTCAATTAGGCTTTTATATGAGTTTTGCATTTTGGGCAAATTTTTGAAGAAAAAATGCACTTTCTGCTTATATTCGGTAATAAATGGTGTGTACATAAGATAAATCGGAAAATAGGGGAAAAAAATTTTTTTTAAGGAAAAAAAAGGGAGAAAAAAAGGTTTGTATTAAAAAGATAAACACAATTGTGAACTCTCATTAAGGCACTATTTTGTATGTGAAAACTTTCTCAATATTGGTATTAAAAAGGCTGTACGACTATTTCCCCCTCCCTTTCCTTTCAGCCCACAGAACGGAGTTGCAAATGAAGAGAGAAGCCCAGAATACAGATCTCATCCAAGAATGTGAACTTCCGCAGAATATTTCATTCGAGAAGGTCAATGGAGGTGCGTTTCACGTAAATCACAGGAAAAAGAGCGCAGACAGCTGCGGTCAGGGTCAAGGGGATCTTTGTAAACAACACCGCTACCTAGCGAAAGCATTCGAAAGGCCAGAATAGGATGCATTTTCGGTGTGTCCAATTTTCACTTTAAATTACTTAGGATATGTTGAGGAGTTTCATGAGGATTTATATCTTCTTTTCTACATCCCCTTCAAGTCATTAAATACGGAACTCTCTCCAGGGCCTAATGCAGATCTCTTGGGGGGAGGGTTACATTCTAATACGACACGTAGATGAGAAAATTGAAGAGTCTATGGTAAAAATTAAAAATCTGTTGGCCTAAGGAAGGAGGGGAGTAAATTCAGTTGCGTAACGTACACCCCCTCAACCCTTGCATTGGGGTGGGGAAGGGCTAAGTCCATGTTATATTATGGTTTTGCAATCCTTTGTAAGATCTGGCTTGGAGCCCAAAACTTGACTTTGCAGGGGTCCTGATATTCTGCATTACGCCACTGAATGGATTCTTGTACGCCACTGTTCATTCTTCCTTTTAGAAATAAGAAGGGTGGCAGCGGTAGGGTCATGGTCACGCGACCGGCGCTATCGAGTCGTGGATTCGAATCCTGATACCCCTTAAGACCCACCGTGTAGAGAGGCTGACGTGCGGTAAATCAGGCGTGGTTGAAATTTATCACGTTAGCGTTGTTGGTTGACGGAAGCGCTAAGCCTATTGGTAAAGAATTAAAAACTGACTCACTAATTTTTCAAACAGTATTCGAAAACGACGAACGTTTTGGAAAAAGGAAAGAACTCGTTAGAACTAAGAAACATTTCAAAAATAGAAAACTAATCTCATGAGTTCGAGCCTTAGTGCCTCTGAAGATCCGCTGTGTAGAGAAGCTGTTGCACGCTAAATCTGTTGTGTGTTGCTCAAAGTTGGTGTGGTAGTTAAGAGAGTGAGGTGTCATTTGGCCGTGGCTCAAAATAACGAGATCCGTTGCCACGTGTTGCTTTACAGTTCCTCACCCTCTAACAGAATATAATATACAGGCCTTATTTCATCTTTTAGGGACGTTCCGTAGAGATTTGGTGGCCGCGGTAGCCGAGTGGTCAAGGTCTCGGATCGTGGCTGGTCTTGTCACCAGTTCGAGCCCAGTATCACTAAAAACCCGCCATGTAGGGCAGCGCTGCACGTTAAATCTGTCGAGAGTTCAAATGTCCTCCCACTGGTGTGGTAGTTAGGAGAGAGGGTGCCAGCTTACGTGTTGTCCGCGTTACTTGACTATGGTTCAAAATAACGTGGTCCGTCGCCAAAAGCCCTCGTGTAGCTCAACTGTGTGACGTTAATATTCACTCACTCCCCCGGAGCGATTTGAAATTAAATCAAAATTAAGTCATTACACAACTATGCGTACTAACGTATTCAGTTAGGCTGTAGGTTCCCAACCTTTTTTCAATCCTTTTTCTAGTGAATATATTTCCCCTCTCACATCAGAGAAATAAGAGCGTACATAATATATGGAGAAAACATAAGAATTAAATTTTAAAAATATATTCTATTACTAATAGAATATATTTTTTTAAAGGCCCCAACTTTTCTTTTTACTTGGAGAAATCTGAAATAACTAGAACTATATTAT
>BMAV01020499.1:0-13257 GCA_019973955.1 Trichonephila inaurata madagascariensis | reverse complement strand
CAAAATTTTTCCGGTTTTTACGAAACTTATGCAACTGTTTTTAAAAATGAAACACTTTAAAAAACCCGACCTAATTTCTTGGAAGTTAACTTACTGACCGATTTTAAAAACCGGGTGTCATTCGAATGAGAGGCCGCCCCAAACCCAAAAGACTTTTAAAACATTACCTGCGATTATTAGAACTCGGTTATTGCATTTTTGGTAATGTATTCCTATGACAAATATCAGAAAAACACCGATAAAAAGTAAAAAAATTTTAATTGCGGTATAACCCTTTTTTGAAGCGTTCGTCTTTCAAATGGCTTAATTCAAAGGATTCCTCTTTTCTTTGCCTTTGGTCATTTTTTTGTCTTCCTCAATTCTTACCAAACTTAGTTTTTCTTGCACAGAATTCAACTCTGATCACGAATATGTACGGTGCTTGTCGAAGGTCCAATAAGTTCAGAAGTTATGCCCAATTGTTTCTTTGAAATTCGTCCGTTCTGTATAGTTTGTTTCAGTGTCATGCCCACAGCAATTTTTTTTTTTTACCTTAGAAACTTCCCAAAGTGATCCATTTTACTCAAAATTTGACCAGGAATCTACTTCTGGTCTCCGTTTCACGAAACTCATGTAGCTGTTTTTTAAAAATGAAACACTTTGAAAAAAACCGACCTAATTGGCTTGAAAGTTAACTTACTGACCAATTTTAAAAAACCGGGTGTCATTCGAATGATAGGCCGGCCCCAAACCCAAAGACTTTTAAAACATTACCCTGCGAGTATTAGAACTCGAGTTATTGGACTTTGGTAATGCATTTCTATGACAAATATCAGAAAAACACTGATAAAAAAAGTAAAAAAATTTTAATTGCGGTATAATCCTTTTTGAAGCGTTCATGTTTCAAATGGGCTTAATTGCAAAGGATTTCTCTTTTCTTTGCGTTTGGGTCATTTTTGTGTCTTCCTCCAATTCTTACCAAACTTAGTTTTCTTGCACAGAATTCAACGCTGATCACGAATATGTATGGCGCTTGTCGAAATTTCATTTAGTTCAAAGTTATGCCCAACTGTTTTTTGAAATTCACCCCCTCTTTCAATAGTCTATTTCAAAGACATGGCCACCACTATTTTTTATTTTACCCGAGAAACTTACCAAAGTGACCCATTTCACTCGAAATTTGACCAGAAACCTAAATCTGGTCTCCGTTTCCTGAATTACTATAAAGTTTTTAAAAATGAAAACCTTCGAAAATCCAACCTATTTGGCGAAAGCCAACTTCCCGACCGATTAAACACCGGCCAATTCTCACCGAACTTATTTTTTCTTGCACAGAATTCAACGCTGATCACGAATATGTCAGCGGTCTTCGAAATTTCATTTAGTTCAGAAGTTATGCCCAATTGATTCTTTGAAATTCGTCCCCTCTGTATAGTTTGTTTCAGTGTTCATGCCCACAGCAATTTTGTTTTTCCCCTAGAAACTTACCAAAGTGACCCATTTCACTCAAAATTTGACCGGAAATCTAATTCTGATCTCCGTTTCACGAAACTTATGCAACTGTTTTTTAAAAATGAAACACTTTGAAAAAACCGACCTAATTTTCTTGGAAGTTAACTTACTGACCGATTTTAAAAACCGGGTGTCATTCGAATGAGAGGCCGCCCCCAAACCAAAGACTTTTAAAAACATTACCCTGCGATTTTTGGGAACTCGAGTTATTGCACTTTGGTAATGTATTCCTATGACAAATATCAGAAAAACACCGATAAAAAAAGTAAAAAAATTTTTAATTGCGGTATAATCCTTTTTGAAGCGTTCGTCTTTCAAATGGGCTTAATTGCAAAGGATTCCTCTTTTCTTTGCCTTTGGTCATTTTTTTTGTCTTCCTCCAATTCTTACCAAACTTAGTTTTTCTTGCACAGAATTCAACGCTGATCACGAATATGTATGGCGCTTGTCGAAATTTTATTTAGTTCAAAAGTTATGCCCAACTGTTTCTTTGAAATTCATCCCCTCTTTCAATAGTCTATTTCAAAGACATGGCCACCACTATTTTTTTTATTTTACCCGAGAAACTTACCAAAGTGACCCATTTCACTCGAAATTTGACCAGAAATCTAAATCTGGTCTCCGTTTCACGAAATTACTATAACCGTTTTTTAAAAATGAAACACCTTCTTGAAAAAACCGACCTATTTGGCTTGAAAGCCAACTTACCGACCGATTTTTAAACACCGGCCAATTCTCACCGAACTTAGTTTTTCTGGCACAGAATTCAACGCTGATCACGAGTATGTACGGCGCTCGTCGAAATTCCAATTAGTTTAGAAGTTATACCCAATTGTTTCTTTGAAATTCGTCCCCTCTGTATAGTTTGTTTCAGTGTCATGCCCACAGCAATTTTGTTTTTTTTACCCTAGAAACTTACCAAAGTGACCCATTTCACTCAAAATTTGACCAGAAATCTAATTCTGGTCTCCGTTTCACGAAACTTATGCAACTGTTTTTTAAAAATTAAACACTTTGAAAAAACCGACCTAATTTTCTTGGAAGTTAACTTACTGACCGATTTTTAAAAACCGGTTGTCATTCGAATGAGAAGCTCTCCCCAAACCCAAAGACACTTAAAACATTACCCTGCGAGTATTAGAACTCGAGTTATTGCACTTTGGTAATGCATTTCTATGACAAATATCAGAAAAACACCGATAAAAAAGTAAAAAAATTTTAATTGCGGTATAATCCTTTTTGAACCGTTTGTCTTTCAAATGGGCTTAATTGCAAAGGATTTCTCTTTCCTTTGCGTTTGGGTCATTTTTTTTGTCTTTCTCCAATTCGTACCAAACTTAGTTTTTCTTGCACAGAATTCAACGCTGATCACGAATATGTATGGCGCTTGTCGAAATTCCATTTAGTTCAGAAGTTAAGCCCAATTATTTCTTTGAAATTCGTCCCCTCTGTATAGTTTGTTTCAGTGTCATGCCCACAGCAATTTTGTTTTTTTTACCCTAGAAACTTACCAAAGAGACCCATTTCACTCACAATTTGACCAGAAATCTAATTCTGATCTCCGTTTCACGAAACTTATGCAACTGTTTTTTAAAAATGAAACACTTTGAAAACACCGACCTAATTTTCTTGGAAGTTAACTTACTGACAGATTTTAAAAAAGCGGGTGTCATTCGAATGAGAGGCCGCCCCCAAACCCAAAGACACTTAAAACATTACCCTGCGATTATTAGAACTCGAGTTATTGGACTTTGGTAATGCATTTCTATGACAAATATCAGAAAAACACTGATAAAAAAAGTAAAAAAATTTTAATTGCCGTTTAATCCTTTTTGAAGCGTTCGTGTTTCAAATGGGCTTAATTGCAAAGATTTCTCTTTTCTTTGCGTTTGGTCATTTTTTTTGTCTTCCTCCAATTCTTACCAAACTTAGTTTTTCTTGCACAGAATTCAACGCTGGTCACGAATATGTATGGCGCTTGTCGAAATTTTATTTAGTTCAGAAGTTATAAACAATTGATTCTTTGAAATTCGTCCCCTCTTTCAATAGTCTATTTCAAAGACATGCCCACCACTATTTTTTTTTATTTTACCCGAGAAACTTACCAAAGTGACCCATTTCACTCGAAATTTGACCAGAAATCTAAATCTGGTCTCCGTTTCACGAAATTACTATAACCGTTTTTTAAAAATGAAACACCTTCTTGAAAAAACCGACCTATTTGGCTTGAAAGCCAACTTACCGACCGATTTTTAAACACCGGCCAATTCTCACCGAACTTAGTTTTTCTGGCACAGAATTCAACGCTGATCACGAGTATGTACGGCGCTCGTCGAAATTCCAATTAGTTTAGAAGTTATACCCAATTGTTTCTTTGAAATTCGTCCCCTCTGTATAGTTTGTTTCAGTGTCATGCCCACAGTAATTTTGTTTTTTTTACCCTAGAAACTTACCAAAGTGACCCATTTCACTCAAAATTTGACCAGAAATCTAATTTGGTCTCCTTTCCCGAAACTCATGTAACTTTTTTTTAAAAATGAAACACTTTAAAAAACCGACCAAATTGGCGAAAGTTAACTTACTGACCGATTTTTTAAAAAAACCGGCTGTCATTCAATGAAATCTCCCAAACCCCAAGACATTTAAAAAACTTACCCTGCAGTATTAGAACTCGGTTATTGTCTTTTGGTAATGTTTTTATGACAAATATCAAAAAAACCCCGAAAAAAAAGTAAAAAATTTTTCGGTATAACCCTTTTTGAACCGTTTGTTTTCAAATGGGCTTAATTGAAAAGGATTTCTTTTCCTTTGCGTTTGGGTCTTTTTTTTGTCTTCCCCCAATTGTACCAAACTTATTTTTTTCTTGCACAGAATTCAACGCTGATCACGAATATGGGCGCTTGTCGAAATTCCATTTAGTTAAAAAGTTACCCCAACTTTCTTTGAAATTCACCCCCTCTTTCAATAGTCGTTTCAAAGACATCCCCACCACTTTTAAATTTTTTAGTTTACCGAAAACTTACCAAAGTGACCCATTTCACTCGTTTGAAGAAACATAAATCTGGTCTCCGTTTCGAAATTACTAAAACCCTTTTTTTTAAAATGAAACCCTTCTTAAAAAAACCGCCCTATTTGGCAAACCAACTTCCCGCCCGTTTTTTAAACACCGGCCAATTCTCACCGAACTTAGTTTTCTTGCACAGAATTCAACGCGGATCACAATATGTACGGCGCTTTTCGAAATTCCATTTGTTCAAGTTATGCCCAATTGATTCTTTGAAATTCGTCCCTCTGTATAGTTTGTTTCAGTGTCATCCCCGAAGTTTTTCCCCTAGAAACTTACCAAAGTGACCCATTTCATCAAAATTTGACCGGAAACAACTGATTCCGTTTCACGAAATTTTGAAACTTTTTTTAAAAAATAAACACTTTGAAAAACCCGACCAAATTTTTTGGAAGTTAACTTATACCGTTTTTAAAAAAACCGGGGTGTCATTCGAATGAGGCCGCCCCAAACCCCAAAGATTTTTAAAACATTACCCTGCGATTATTAGAACTCGAGTTATTACTTTGTAATGCATTTTTTGACAAATAAAAAAACACTGAAAAAAAAAAGAAAAAAAATTTTAATTGCGGTATAATCCTTTTGAAGCGTTCGTGTTTCAAATGGGCAATTCAAGGTTTTCCCTCTTTTCGCTTTTGGGACTTTTTTTTGTCTTCCCCCAATTCTTACCAAACTTGTTTTTCTTGCACAAATTCAACGCGACCCACGAATATGTATGGCGCTTGTCGAAATTCCATTTAGTTCAAAGTTATGCCCAACTGTTTCTTTGAAATTCATCCCTCTTTCAATAGTCTGTTTCAAAGACATGCCCACCACTATTTTTTATTTTACCAGAAACTTACCAAAGTGACCATTTCACTCGAAATTTGACCAGAAATCTAAATCTGGTCTCCGTTTCACGAAATTACTATAACCTTTTTTTAAAAATGAAACACCTTCTTGAAAAAACCGACCTATTTGGCTTGAAGCCAACTTACCGACCGATTTTAAACACCGGCCAATTCTCACCGAACTTAGTTTTCCGGCAAGAATTCAACGCTGATCACGAATAGGAAAAGGCGCTCGTCGAAATTCCTATTAGTTTAGAAGTTATACAAAATTGTTTCTTTGAAATTCGTCCTCTGTATAGTTTGTTTCAGTGTCATGCCCTCAGTAATTTTGTTTTTACCCTAAAACTTCCCAAAGTGACCCATTTCACTCAAAATTTGACCAGAAATCTAATTCTGGTCTCCGTTTCCGAACTCATGTAACTGTTTTAAAAATGAAACATTTTGAAAAACCGACCTAATTGGTTTTGAAAGTTAACTTACTGAACGATTTTAAAACCGGCTGTCATTCAATGAGAAGCCCTCCCAAACCAAAGACACTTAAAACATTACCCTGCGAGTATTACAACTCGAGTTATTGCACTTTGGTAATGCATTTCTATGACAAATATCAGAAAAAAACCGATAAAAAAGTAAACAAATTTTAATTGCAGTATAATACTTTTTGAAGCGTTCGTCTTTCAAATGGCCTTAATTGCAAAGGATTTCTCTTTTCTTTGCGTTTGGGTCATTTTTGTGTCTTCCTCCAATTCTTACCAAACTTAGTTTTTCTTGCACATAATTCAACGCTGGTCACGAATATGTATGGCGCTTGTCGAAATTCCATTCAGTTCAAAGGTTATGCCCAACTGTTTCTTTGAATTCATCCCGTCTTTCAATAGTATGTTTCAAAGACATGCCCACCATTATTTTTTTTATTTTTAGCGAGAAACTTACCAAAGTGCCGCATTTCACTCGAAATATGACCAGGAATTTAAATCTGGTCTCCGTTTCACGAAATTACTATAACTTTTTAAAATGATACACCTTCTTGCAAAACCGACCTTTTTTTGGCTTGAAAACTTACCGACCGATTTTAAACACCGGCCAATTCTCACCGAACTTAGTTTTTCATGCATAGAATTCAACGCGGGATCACGAATATGTACGGCGCTCTTCAAAATTTCCCAATTAGTTCAGAAGTTATGCCCAATTGTTTCTTTGAAATTTGTCCCCTTTGTATAGTTTGTTTCAGTGTCATGCCCACAGCAATTTTGTTTTTTTTACCCTAGAAACTTACCAAAGTGACCCATTTCACTCAAAATTTGACCAGAAATCTGATTCTGATCTCCTTTTCACGAAACTTATGCAACTGTTTTAAAATTAAACACTTTGAAAAACCGACCTAATTTTTTTGGGAAGTTAACTTACTGACCGATTTTAAAAACCGGGTGTCATTCGAATGAGGCCGCCCCAAACCCAAAGACATTTAAAAACATTACCCTCGATTATTAGAACTCGAGTTATTGCACTTTAGTAATGCATTTCTATGACAAATATCAGAAAAACACCGAAAAAAAAGTAAAAAAATTGTAGTTGCGGTATTATCCTTTTTGAAGCGTTCATCTTTCAAATGGGCTTAATTGCGACGCATTTCTATTTTTCGTAAGTTTGGTCATTTTTTGTTATCCTCCAATTCCATCAAACTTAATTTTTCTTGCACAGAATTCAACGCTTATCTCGAATATGTATGGCGCTAGTCGAAATTCCGATTAATTCAAAAGTTATGCCCAACTTTTTCTTTGAAATTCGTCCCCTCTTTCAATAGTCTGTTTCAGTGACATCCCACTACTATTTTTTTTTACCCTAGACACTTAGCAAAGTGACCCATTTCACTGGAAATTTGACCAGGAATCTAAATCTGGTCTCCGTTTCACGAAACTCCTTTAACTTTTTTAAGAATGGAACACCTTGAAAAAACCTACCTATTTGGCTTGAAAGCCAACTTACCGACTGATTTTAAAACACCAGCCAATTTTCACCAAACTTACTTTTTCTTGCACAGAATTTAACGCTGATCACGGATATGTATGGCGCTTGTTGAAATTCCAAATCGTTCAAAAGTTATGTCCAACTGTTTCTTTGAAATTCGTCTCCTCTTTCAACAGTCACTTTCATTGACATGCCCACCATTATTTATTTTGTTTACCGTAGAAACTTACCAAAAGACCCATTTCACTTGAAATATGACCAGGAATCTATACCTGGTCTCGTTTTCACGGAACTCATGTAACTGTTTTTTAAAAATGAAAGAACTTGAAAAACCCGACCAATTTGGCATGGAAGCCAACTTACTGACCAATTTTAAAAAACCTTCCAATTCTCACCAAACGTAGTTTTCCTTGCACAGAATTCAACGCTGATCACGAATATGTATGGTGATTGTTGAAATTCCAATTATTTCAAAAGTTATGTTCAACTGTTTCTTTGAAATTCGTCCCCTCTTTCAATAGTCTGTTTCAGTGACATGCCCACCACTATTTTTTGTTTACCCTAGAAATTTACCAAAATGAACCATTTCATTCGAAATTTGGCCAGGAATCTAAATCTGGTCTCGTTTTCACGGAACTCATGTAACTGTTTTTTAAAAATGAAAGAACTTGAAAAACCCGACCTATTTGGCTTGGAAGAAAACTTACCGACCAATTTTAAAAAACCTTCCAATTCTAAACCCAAACGTTTTTTCTTGACAAAATTCAACGCTGATCACGAACATGTATGGCGCTTGTCGAAATTTCCCAAATTAGTTCAAAAGTAATGCCAACTGTTTTTTTTGAAATTCGCCCCCTTTTCAATAGTCTGTTCAGTGACATGTCTACCCCCTATTTTTTTACCCTAGAAACTTCCCAAAGGGACCCATTTCACTCGAAATTTGACCAGGAATCTAAATATGGTCTTCCCCGCAAAATTCCTGTAACTTTCCTAATGGGAAAACACCTTCTTGAAAAAAACGGACACTTTTTGGCTTGAAAGCCAACTTACCGGACGATCTTAAAAAAACGGGTGTCATTCGAACGGGGAGCAGTTCCCAAACCCGAAGACACTTAAAACTTTACTCTGCGATAATTGCAAAGCATTTCTCATTTCCGTGCGTTTGGCTCATTTTTTTGTCATCCTTCTATTCTTACCAAACTCAGTTTTTTTTGCACATAAGGCAACGATTATCTCGAATATGTATGGCGCTAGTCGAAATTCCGATTAATTCAAAAGTTATGCAAAACTTTTTCTTTGAAATTCGTCCCTCTTTTCAATAGTCTGTTTCAGTGACATCCCACTACTATTTTTTACCCTAGACACTTAGCAAAGTGACCCATTTCACTGGAAATTTGACCAGGAATCTAAATCTGGTCTCCGTTTCACGAAACTCCTTTAACTTTTTTTTTAAAAATGAAACACCTTGAAAAACCACTATTTGGTTTGAGCCAACCCTTTCCGACTGATTTTAAAACACCAGCCAATTTTCACCAAACTTACTTTCTTGCACAGAATTTAACGCTGATCACGAATATGTATGGCACTTGTTGAAGTTCCACATCGTTCAAAAGTTATGTCCAACTGTTTATTTGAAATTCGTCTAATCTTTCAACAGTCACTTTCATTGACATGCCCACCATTATTTATTTTGTTTACCGTAGAAACTTACCAAAATGACCCATTTCACTTGTCCAGGAATCTAAATCTGGTTTCCGTTTCACGAAACTCATGTAACTGTTTTTTAAAAATGAAACAACTTGAAAAAACCGACCTATTTGGCTTGAAAGTTAACTTACCGACCGATTTTAAAAACCTTGTGTCATTCGAACGGGGATTCGCCCCCAAACCCAAAGACACTTAAAACATTACCCTGCGATCATTAGAAATCGAGTTATTGTATTTTGTAATGCATTTCCATTACAAGTATCGGAAAAACTCCGAAAAAAAAGTAAAAAAATTGTAATTGCGGTATTTTCCTTTTTGAAGCGATCCTCTTTCAAATGGGCTTAATTGCGACGCATTTCTATTTTTCGTAAGTTTGGTGATTTTTTTGTCTTCGTCAAATTTCATCAAACTTAGTTTTTCTTGCACAAAATTCAACGCTGATGACGAACATGTATGGCGCTTGTTGAAATTCCAATTCATTCAAAAGTTATGCCCAACTGTTTCCTTGAAATTCGTCCCCTCTTTCAATAGTCTGTTTCAGTGACATGCCCATCACTATTTATTTTGTTTACCGTAGAAACTTACCAAAATGACCCATTTCACGTGAAATTTAAAGAGGAATCTAAATCTGGTCTCGTTTTCACGGAACTCATGTAACTGTTTTTTAAAAATGAAACAACTTGAAAAAAACGACCTATTTGGCTTGAAAGCTAACTTACTGACCGATTTTAAAACACCAGCCAATTCTCACCAAACTTACTTTTTCTTGCACAGAATTCAACGCTGATCACGAATATGTATGGCGCTTGTTGAAATTCTAATTCGTTCAAAAGTTATGCCCAACTGTTTCTTTGAAATTCGTCTCCTCTTTCAACAGTCACTTTCATTGACATGCCCACCACTATTTTTTTTTTGTTTACCCTAGGAACTTACCACAAAATGACCCATTTCACTCGAAATTTGACCAGGAATCTAATCTGGTCTCCGTTTCACGAAACTCATGTAACTGCTTATTAAAAATGAAACAACTTCTTGAAAAAAACGGACACTTTTTGACTTGAAAGCCAACTTACCTTACGATCTTAAAAAACCTTGTGTCATTCGAACGGGGAGCCGTTCCCAAACCCGAAGACACTTAAAACTTTACTCTGCGATAATTGCAAAGCATTTCTCATTTCCGTGCGTTTGGCTCATTTTTTTGTCTCCTCTATTCTTCAAAACTCAGTTTTCTTTTGCACAGAATTCAGCGCTGATCACGAATATGTATGGCGCTTGTCGAAATTCCAATTCGTTCAAAAGTTATGCAAAACCGTTGCTTTGAAATTCGTCTTCTCTTTTAATAGTCACTTTCATTGACATGCCCACCACTATTTTTTTTGTTTAGCCTAAAAACTTACCAAAGTGACCCATTTCACTCGAAATTTGACCAGGAATCTAAATATGGTTTCCGTTTCACGAAACTCATGTAACTGTTTTTTAAAAATGAAACAACTTGAAAAAACTGACCTATCTGGCTTGAAAGTTAACTTACCGACCGATTTTAAAACACCGGGTGTCATTCGAACGGGGAGCCACCCCCAAACCCAAATACACTTAAAACATTACCCTGCCATCATTAGAACTCTAGTTATTGCAATTTGGTAATGCATTTCTATGAAAAGTATCAGAAAAACACCGAAAAAAAAGTAAAAAAATTGTAATTGCGGTTTTTCCTTTTGTGAACGTTCCTCTTTCAAAATGGCTTTTTGGGCGACTCATTTCCCTTCTCCGTGCGTTTGGGCCATTTTTTTGTCTATCTCTAATTCGTACCAAACTTAGTTTTTCTTGCACAGAATTCAACGCTTATCACGAATATGTATGGCGCTAGTCAAAATTCCGATTAGTTCAAAAGTTATGCGCAATTGTTTCTTTGAAATTCGTCCCCTCTTTCAATAGTCTGTTTCAGTGACATCCCACTACTATTTTTTACCCTAGACATTTAGCAAAGTGACCATTTCACGGGAAAATTTGACCAGAATCTAAATCTGGTCTCCGTTTCACGAAACTCCTTTATCTTTTTTAAGAATGAAACACCTTGAAAAAACCTACCTATTTGGCTTAAAACCAACCGACTGTTTTTTAAAACCAGCCAATTCTCACCAAACTTAGAGTTTCTTGAAGAATTCAACGCTGATCACGAATATGTATTCCGCTTGTCTAAATTTCAATTAGTTCAAATGTTATGCCCAACTGTTTCTTTGAAATTCGTCTCCTCTTTCAACAGTCACTTTCATTGACATGCCCACCATTATTTATTTTGTTTACCGTAGAAACTTACCAAAATGACCCATTTCAATGAATTTGACCAGGAATCTATACCTGGTCTTTTTTCCGGAATCATGTTTTTTAAAAATGAAAGAACTGAAACCGACCTTTTGGCTTGGAAAGCCAACTTACCGAAATTTAAAAACCTTCCAATTCTCACCAAACGTAGTTTTCCTTGCACAAAATTCAACGCTGATCACGAACATGTATGGCGCTTGTCGAAATTCCAATTAGTTCAAAAGTAATGCCAACTGTTTCCGGGAAAATTTGTCCCTCTTTCAATAGTCTGTTTCAGTGACATGTCTACCACTATTTTTTTTTACCCTAGAAACTTACCAAAGTGACCCATTTCACTCGAAATTTGACCAGGAATCTAAATATGGTCCAAAATTCGCAAAATTCCTGTAACTTTTTCCTTAAAAAAAACACCTTCTTAAAAAAACGGACGACTTTTGGCAAAAGCCAACTTACCGGACGATCTTAAAAACGGGTGTCATTCGAAGGGGGGAGCAGTTCCCAAACCGAAGACATTTAAAAACTTTACTCTGCGATAATTGCAAGCATTTCTCATTTCCGTGCGTTTGGCCCTCATTTTGTCATCCTTCTATTCTTACCAAACTCAGTTTTTCTTGCACATAAGGCAACGCTTATCTCGAATATGTATGGCGCTAGTCGAAATCCGTTAATTAAAAAGTTATGCCCAACTTTTCTTTGAAATTCGTCCCCTCTTCAATAGTCTGTTTCAGTGACACCCCACTACTATTTTTACCCTAGACACTAGCAAATGACCCATTTCACTGGAAATTTGACCGGGAATAAAATCTGGTCTCCGTTTCACGAAACTCCTTTAATTTTTTTTTAAAAATGAAACACCTTGAAAAACCTATTTGGCTTGAAAGCCAACTTACCGACTGATTTTAAAAACCAGCCAATTCTCCCAAACTTAGAGTTTCTTGCACAGAATTCACGCTGATCACGAATATGTATTCGCTTGTCTAAATTTCATGTTCAAATGTTATGCCCAACTGTTTCTTTGAAATTCGTCCCTCTTTCAATAATTCCTTTGTGACATGCCCAACACTTTTTTTTACCCTAGACACTACCAAAGTGACCCATTTCACTCGAAATTTGACCAGGAATCTAAATCTGGTCTCCCTATCATGAAATTCCTGTAACTGATTTTCTAAAAATGAAACACATTGTTGAAAAACTGAAATATTTGGCTTGAAACCAACTTACTGACCAATTTTAGGAAAACCTTCCAATTCTCACCAATTTTAGTTTTTCTTGCACAAATTTCAACGCTGATCAGGAACATGTAAGACGCTTGTCAAAATTCCAATTAGTTTAAAAGTTATGCCCAACTGTTTCTTTGAAATTCGTCCCCTCTTTCAATAGTCTATTTCAGTGACATGCCCACCACAATTTTTTTTTTTACCGTAGACATTTTTTAAAATGAGCCATTTCACTTGAAATTTGACAAGGAATCTAAATCTGGTTTCCGTTTCACGAAACTCATGTAACTGTTTTTTAAAAATGAAACAACTTCTTGAAAAAAACGGACACTTTTTGACTTGAAAGCCAACTTACCTTACGATCTTAAAAAACCGGGTGTCATTCGAACGGGGAGCCGTTCCCAAACCCGAAGACATTTAAAACTTTACTCTGCGATAATTGCAAAGCATTTCTAATTTCCGTGCGTTTGGCTCTTTTTTTTGTCATCCTCCTATTCTTACAAAACTCAGTTTTTCTTGCACAGAATTCAGCGCTGATCACGAATATGTATGGCGCTTGTCGAATTCCAATTCGTTCAAAGTTATGAAAAACTGTTTCTAAAATTCGTCTCCTTTTTTCAATAGTCATTTTTCTTGACATGACCACCATTTTTTTTTG